>PJEX01000161.1:0-32225 GCA_005350895.1 Colletotrichum tanaceti
GTGGGGGGGGGGGGGGGGGGGCGGAGATGATCCCTGACTCTCCGCCGTCCCCCCCTCCCCCCACTGTTCCCTCTTGCGATCGAATCACGACCGAAGAACAGCGTCGAGGGCTCGTCGGCGGCAGCCGAGAACCCTCGAGGCTGTGGCCGACAAGCCACATCTCCTCACTCGGGGATGTCCTGGAAGGGTGTCATCATCTAACAACGTCGGACGAGAGTTGCCTCGTTGGAACTTGATTCTCCCTCCTCCTCCTCGGGCACTCTGCACACACAGAGGAAGAAGCCTCGGAGAAACCACAACAATAATCCGTCCGACAATGCAGGCCTTCAAGCTCAGTCTCCCGGACGGCAAGACCGTGTCCGGTCTCCACAGCATCCCGTCGGCCGCCGCCGACAACGGAGAAGCCGGACCCCGCCCGGTTTACCGCCCGCTCCTCGTTGGCCTTCACGGCGGCTGCTTCTCGAGCGCGTACTTTGACGTTGACGATTACAGCGCCCGCCACGTCAGCGCCGCCACGGGGGTGCCGTTTGTCGCCATCGACCGCCCGGGCTACGTCGACACGTCTCCCGTCGAGACGATCCCCGAGACCTCGTCCTTTCACCAAGAATGGGGCACCTTCCTCCACAGGACCATCTTGCCGGCGCTCTGGGACGAGTTCGGCGTGCTCAACGGATGCTCTTCGATCGCGCTGCACTGCCACTCGCTCGGCGCGCCGGGCGGCTGCGTCGCGGCCGCCTTGCACGGTGGCGAGGCGTCGCCGGCCTACGCACTCGCGGCCGTCACTATCTCGGGCTTCGGCAACGCCGTGAGCAACCTCCGCACCAAAGACTTCACGCCGCCGGACGATCCGCCGCCGCCGACCATTTCGTTCCCGTACCACATCAAGGACGCGCTCATGTTCCCGCCGGGGACCGCCGACCCGGACGTGCTGGCGCAAACGGCCCACCTCGACCGGCCGATGCCCTACCGGGAGATGGCCGACATGCGCAGCAGGTGGCTCGCCACGTGGCGCGACAGTTTCGCGGGCCAGATTCGGGCACCCGTTCTGATTGCGCTGGCGGGGCGGGACGGTCTCTGGCTGACCGGCGACGAGGACTTGCGCGAGTACGCGGCGGCGTTCACGGGGAGTCGACGCGTCGAGGGCAGCGTGATCCCCGGGGCGCCGCACAACCTGGAAATGAGCTATTGGTCTCAGGGGTGGTACGCTCGCGTCTTTGGGTTCGCCATGGAGGGAGCGGCGTCTTTGGCCATCGGCAATGGATCCGGAGAGGCGCCAGCGGAGCGGTGATTGCTGGTGTTGATGATCCCTTTTTTGACGCAGCGCTGTGCTTAGCAGGCTGCATACGGGAGGGAACGTTAGCTGTCTTGTCTGGCTCCACCGATGATATGTATCCCGTGGTCCCTAAGGCAACGGGGACGTCATATATTCCTTCTCTAGTGTTGGGGGTAGAAAACCTTGTACATTCATCATATTCATTGTGTAAGCCTGTCTGATTCGACAATCTCGGCCAATGGTTCACGGTATCCGCATGCGGTGTGTTGGCTCGTTCCCGTTTGCACTTCAACCAGGCACAGTGTCTCTAGAAATCCACTCCTCTTCCCTCAACGGGTCTGCCAGGAAGCATGTGCGCAATCGAGACGGGATGACGGCGGGCGGGATATCATCATGAGCCAATGTCGTCGGCAAGGGTTTGGCCGGCGCGAAGTGGACGAACTGCTAACAAGGATAGACCGACCTGCGAGTCGTAGGGAACATGCAGGGGGATCAATATACCTAGTCCGGTGGTAGCGTACCTGTAACCGATGTAGTGTTGGTAGCTTCTCAGCTTCTGTATAGGCAGTTTTGGTTAGTAGCATGATGGATTCGAATGATCGCTTGCGCCGGCTAGAGTTGAGCAAAACGGCGTCTCGATGGATGTGCTTGTTAAGTTGTTTTTCCCCAAGTGCGCATGTCCTCGGCTGTCCTTCCCCTGCTGACGTAAGTATCCAAACACCTAGGTACCCTATCCCCCCGTGCACCCCTAGACCCCTTAGGTACCTAGGCAGCTAGGTAGGTACCTGGAGGAACACCTAGCTTCGGTGAACAACCACCTTCACCATTCCTCACCTAGGTAGGTCTTCTGCACCTTGAACTTTTTCTACCCCGCACACCCCCCTCTCCCTCTCCCTCGACCTGGTGGCTGGAGTTCGAAAAAAGGAGAGACATCTAAACATCCACCAGCAAGACGACGACCTATCGTAAGCCAAGGCCCTCCCACACCCCTCGTCGAAGGAAGCATGAGCTAACATTATGGAGGGTTCGGCATTGAAGAAATAGCTATCCAACCTTGCCAACCAACCAACCAACCAACCATTCGTCCAACCATCCGTTCATCCATCCGTCAATCCATCCCCCCATCCTTCCAATCGCACCTTCGACATTCCTCGGCATTAGACAAGACGAACATCTAGGCGCATCTAGGCTCGCTTTGGCTCGCATTCCCGACGCAGCCATTTGCTTCACTCGCTCAGACGCCGTCATTCCGTCCCAAGCCATGGAAGACCTGGTCGGCTGGGCCAAAAGCCACGGAGCCGCCCTCCACCCTTCGGTCGAGGTCTACAACGACCCCAACACCGGCAACTCGTTCCGTGTCTCCCCCGACGGCGCCGGCGTCGACCCGGGCGAGACCATTGTCACCTGTCCCTTGGACCTGACGCTGTCTTACCTCAACGCCGCCCCTACGCCCAGCCCAGGCTTCCATCACCAACAAGACGCCGCTCCTTCGTCCAGCCGCCCCTTGCCCCCCTCGTTCCTCGCCTCCGTCCCGCCTCACGTCATCGGCCGCTTCTTCCTCATCCAACAGTACCTGCTCGGCGAGGAATCCTTCTGGTACCCCTACATCAAGACCCTGCCACAGCCGCACCACCTCCAGTCCTGGATCCTGCCGCCGCTCTGGCCCGCCGACGACCTCGAGCTGCTCGAGGACACCAACGTCCACGTCGCCGTCGCCGAGATCAAGTCCCGTCTGAAGGCCGAGTTCAAACACGCCATCGCCTCCTTCGCCGACGACCCCGCCCGCCACGACTACACACGCCTCCTCTACAACTGGGCCTACTGCATCTTCACCAGCCGTAGCTTCCGCCCATCACTCGTCATCCCTGCTGCCCGTCAGCCGACCCTCTCGCTGCCTGAGGGGTGCGCCATCGACGACTTCTCATTGCTGCTGCCCCTCTTTGACGTCGGCAACCACGCGCCCACGGCCGCTATCGCTTGGGACGCCGATGCCGATACGAACAAGTGCACCTTGCGCACCCTGCATCCCTACGTGCCCGGCGCTCAGGTCTACAACAACTATGGCACCACCAAGACCAACGCCGAGCTGATGCTCGCCTACGGCTTCTGCATCCCCGAGTCGGCCCACCTACACAACGACTACGTCCACGTCCAGAGGCGGGGGGGCGCGAAGCCTTCCACCGAAGAAGAGAGCGCCGGCCCCGCCGCCACCGCCAAACCCAGAGACTACCTCATCTCCCTCCGGCCAGTCGCCGACCCGAGCTCTGTGGCGGCAAGATCTGTGCGCCTGCTCGCCGACGTCGATGGGAACAAGGTCCTGCCTCCCTTTCGCCACGTGCAGGACACTATGGTTTGGGAGCTAGTCCTGGCGCAGACGACGCTCGAACAGCGCGAGGAATTGCTACCCGTCTCCGGCGGCGCCGGCCCTGATACAGACCTGGAGCGGCTACGGAGGGTGTTGACTGGAGACGTCACCGCGGCGTTCCAGCCGGTCCTGTATCAGACCGTCGCCATCATCCAGAACAAGATTCTTCAGGAGCTCGAGCGGCTGGACCAGTCCGAGTTCGAGATGGACGAGGCCGCGGCGACGCGGAACCAGCTCATGGCGTATCACTACCGGAGACAGTGCCGCAAGGTCCTGGTAAATGTGCTCGAGTCCATGGAGATGCCTGACGAGTCCGCATGAGGGCGTCTTTCTTTTCTCCCCTGCGCCACGGATTTCTCGCGGGCTGCATGGCCCACTCCATGCATGTCTGCTCCTATGCAATTTCTGCTCTATACATGCTTACTCCCTCCCTTCTATTGACTGAGGAGCTCCCCGTACACGGCCCTCTCCAGCTCATCATACAGCCTGCCCACAACCGGGTCACCGTGCGGAACAGACTGCACGATCAACGCGCCCGCAACGCCCGTCTCGCGGTCCATCCACCAGTGGCTGTTGCACATGCCGCTCCACTGCAGGCTGCCCTTCTTCCGCTTCCCCGGAGCGTCGCTCAAGTTGACGCACCCGGCCAGACTGTGATTGAGCTCCATGTCCGACGAGAACTCCACCGCGAGAGACCCCCAGAGGTCCGCCATCTCCTTGAGCATCCTGGCCTGCTTCTCGTCCAGCTGGGGCACCGCCATCTCCCCCAACGTCTCCTTGCTGACGAGGGCGCCGCTCAGCAGCGCCTGCAGGAACGCGCCGTAGTCCCGCGCGGTGGTCCACAGCCCCGCGCCGCCGCTATCGATGGCGTCCTCGGCGACGTTGCGCGGACCTGGGCCGGGGGCCAGGGACGACCCGTCACCGCCGCGATGTTGCCACGCCGCCGTCCGCTCGGCGACGTGGGGCAGCTTCTCAGGCCAAAACCCTGTGTCCCGCATGCTGCAGGGCGCGAAGATGTTCTCCGAGAGGTACGCGCCGAGCGTCTTGCCGGTGATGCGCTCGAGCGCCTGGCCCGCCCAATCGACGGCCGTGCCGTAGTACCATCCCTCGCCAGGGGTGAACTTGAGGGGCGTGGTGAAGCCGTCGAGGGTGGCGTCGAGATTCGTCGCGGTGCGGCCGACGGCCTTGTGCCACTTCATGAGGTCCGGGTCGGCAACGTCGTAGCCCAGGCCGACGGTGTGCGTGAGCAACATCCTTCAGAAGGGGGAGGGTTGTCAGCAGAGATGTGTGGATATGGGGGGACAAACGACATTTGGGTGTGGGCGTCATCCCCGTCCGACGTACCTCAGCGTGATGGGCGTGGTGTTGTCTTCGAGGATCGGCTGCTCGTCCCCGTCGAAGCCGCGGAGGATCTGCATGCGCGCGAGCTGGGGCACCACGGTCCGCATGTCGTCGTCGAGGCCGACGAGGCCCCGTTCGACGAGCTGCATGACGGCGGTGGAGGTGACGAGCTTGGTCATGGAGGCGACGTAGGTGAAGGTGTCGGTGTCCCAGGAGCGCGCGTCGGCGGCGAAGCCGATGCGGCCCGCTGAGCCGCTGTACAAGGTTCCTGCTGTTTAGGTCAGAAACTCGGGTCCGGAACGAACGGAAGCATGGGCCTGGGATGACGGTGGGTGTTGCGTACCATCTTTGTTCACGACGACGAAGGCGGCGCCGAGAACCCTGTCTTTGGTGTCATCGCCGGCGGCGGTGTACTTCTCGAGGATCGCGTCGAGGGTGGATGATGCCATGATGTATATCGCTTCTAGGAGAGATGAAAGGAGAAGTATGACAGATAGTGCAGTATGAACTGGAGGGTAATTGACCGCTGGAGCAAGGCGAGAGTAAAGTACCTATGCGAAGCTACCTACATTGAACGATGCTGAATACGTGATTTGCTTTTCGAACGTGTTGGAGGCGAGGGGCTCTGCTGCATAGCCCGGAGGACACGGTGGCAGTCCACGTCTGTTCGGGAGCGGTGGGGGGTGAGTTGAAGTTCGTAGTTCGAGATTCGGGGGTTCGAGGTGTGACCGGGGGGGGGGGAGGAGAGAGGATGTTTTTGTCAGGCGCGTCTTTGATCACCCTCCCCGTGGGAATGCGAGAATGGGATCCGGCTGCACTCTCCTTCCTCCCCACACCCCGCACATGCTGACCGACCCATCAATAATCGGGGCCCGATTGAGTCACCGTAGGGTGATCGGCACAGGGGGTTACTCCGCCCGGGGTTGATACGATGAAGTGTCCCCGAGCGGTGTCTTGCGCACTTTTTTTTTTCGGCAACACTCGACATCAACAGTGTACTGCAGAGATGGAGCTTGGAACAGGGACCGAGACATGTGCACTCCCAACGCACCTGCCATGCCTACTCAGGAACCTCACCGTTTCTGCCGCTGCTGCTGCTGCTGCTGCTGCTGTCGTCAGTCTCTGGCCCGGATTCCAGAACGAATGAGCCGATCCCTCAATTGCCCTTGGGGGAGAAAGAAAGAACCCCTCGTTTTCTCCTTCACCTTCCCCTTCCGGCTTGTGACGCCGGGGCCATGGGTTCCTGCCCCGCCCCGCCGAATCGGACGGCCCGGCCCGCCCTGAGACCCACTCTCCGATACCTACTACCTTATCCACATGGTCGGCGCCGGAATCGGAGATTTTTGACCGCGGTTGCTGGATTGGGGTTGCAATTTCGGTCCCGCGTTCTTACTTTCCTCCTCTGTCAGCAATCCAACGGGCCTGGACTCGTTTTTTTAAGCATTACGATGCCTCGATTCCTCTCTTGCTCAACCCCACCAACCCTTAAGAGTCCTAGATAGTTCATGTAGCGCACTTCTGGGAGACATCTGCAAAATGAAAACAGGTTTCCTCGTCCCCGATGCATTCGGGACTACTGAAGGCGTTGTACCCTTCGCTTGGCCTCATGGAATCTATCACTAAACACATCTCCGACAAATCATCATCCCAGCACGATGCTCCGGCGTTCCAAGCCTAATCTCTCCGCGCATCTTTAGCTTCAATGTCAATGACTGGCTGCACTAGAGTGATCCCTGATCTGCAAACAGAGGTTGGAGACTAGAACCACCTATTAAGCATGGCTCCACTGAAAGGGGTGGACATTCCCCTGACCACTAGGTACTCCTCCTCAAGTCTCGACCAACAGTTACATCGATTGGTCGATTGCATCGCACTTCTCCCGCACCACCGCGCTCCCGGTTGGACACGGCCATTTTGTAAGGTGTCTTTTGCATTAGCTATTGTTTTACCGTGCTTAATACGAACATCCAGAAAGGCATTGGAGGGACTGACCTCTCACAATCAATGCAGGACATGGAATCACAGCTCCGCTTGCTAATGAGGCTGCGCCAGTGCTGAAATTGCTCAAGCAAGGTCAACTCTGATGCCTTGAACTGATAAGGCCGGGGTGGAAGTAACTTGGACCAATGTCAGCTCCTAGAGATGCGCCGCGGTCTGTGTACACATGCGCAGTACTTTCTTGTGGGGGTGGTGTCATGTGACTACGTTGAAATACTGTAGCCTAAATGAATTTGCTGCACAGGCACAAGTGTACGTAGTATGTACATGCAGAGTCGGTGGCTTGTTACGCACCTCGTGAATCCAGAATATCGATTGGGTGCGGCAAACAATCGGTGTGTATGCGTATGTGTGCGTGTGGGTCGCACTGAGGTCGGTCAGACTAGATGAAGCAGATGCCTAAAATTTGGAGTACAAGACCATCCTCCTAGCCTTCACCATCATGCACTTCACCCCAGTCGCCTCTACCAACAGATTTCAGACGGTCAACCTATAATACATACGTGTGTCGTCATGGCGCTCGAGCTCTACATCCCACCCTGCATCAGAACGCCTGCTGGCCGCCAGCATCCGCCGCGAATCGAATCGCCCCTCAGAGTCCAGATCGATGGCCCGCTAGAATCGATCCAGAAGCTTTTCCCGTCCGCGGCATGGAACACGAGCCTATTCTCACCGCGGCCGTATCCCCAGGAAGCCGGTCCGGCGCTTGCGGCCCTGGCGTTCCGCCACATCTTCGGGACAGACGTCCGTCCTGACGTCCCTGGCGACATGGTCGTGCGGGACGAGTACTTGGGATGGATTAAAGTGGAGGAAAAGGTGTTGGAGTAAGGCCGCATCTCTCGACTAGAATCTGCTCGACACTGACAGAACTCGTCTACCCCACTAGGGAAATTGACCATTATGGTGTGACGTTCGATCATCTCGTTCCCGCCGACGATGTCGATCCGGATGTGCTGCAGATCAACATCATTGAGATTGAGAATGACGATGGCGAGTATGCCAACACACACATGCCATTCTCGGTCAACGCATCGGACTATATTGGAAAGAAGGTACTGGCCGTTCCCAGATGCTGCCAGAAACGAAAGGGCACGACAGATCGCCGACGGGTGAATGAAGGCGTTTTGGAAAGGGATTCGGAGCCTTCGTCTGGCTGAGGCAACCCCATATGAGCTTATGATCAGCCGTTTTCTTGACCTCAACAAGTGCATGAGAGAACAACCAAAGGGTACCGACCGCTACACAACAGGCGCAAGCAGTAGTGCACGTGCTGTCAAACATGGGCAGTTGGGTTAGTGCAGAGTGGAGTGAATACCATATCAAGATTGGGCCAAGGAATCGTACCGTTGAGGCACGATGTGACTACGTAGTAAACTCTTCGTCCCGCTCGAACGCCTCTAGTGACCACCTATAAATCAACCAGGCCCGGCTACACCAACTACACCTTGATTGTGAAAGCATCGTCGAATTCTTGGCCATTTCGCTTGGCCGCATTGCCTCTGGTACTCTGGACCACGCTGCTGCTGCTGCTGCTGCTACTGCTGCCTGGCAGCACGTAACCCCGCTGATTGGCGACAAGCCTGATGCCGTCCTTTATGAAATCCGCGGAATAATGGGTGTGACCAAACACCCACACCCTGACGCCTGTCCATTCTTCTTGGCCCAACAAATCAGTCGCAAACGCAGGGGTCCAAGGATTGCTGGCGTGTTCCGGCCGAGAGGTTCCCTCGGTACAGGGTGCGTGGTGTGTCGCGACAAGGAGCCGTCTCGCCTGGTTGTTGGCCGCCCGCGATGGCATTTGCGCAACTTGCCGACGGAGCCATGCAGTTTCCTGGGCGTGGATTCGGTTGTGCTTCTGAGCGCTCCAATCTTGTATCTTTTTGAAATCGTTGACCTTGGACTCTACGATGGGTCGTGCTGACTCGGGAATCGCCGACCAGAGCGTGCAGCCGAGGATCGTCAACGAAGACTCGGGATCGTCCCATCGGGTTCTGTGGAGGAGGACGAGCCGCCGGGCAAGCGAAGGCTCCTCCGAGAGACGGCGCGCCTCGTTGATCCCGGAGTCGTAGTCCAACCCGTAGAACTCGTGATTCCCCAGCACAAGGAACACCTTCTCATACCGACAGGCTTGCGCCTCGAGGAACTTTAGGTATCCGTCGTAGTCCACCAGCCGCCCAACATCGCCGCCCAGGAGGAGAAGTGGTGCAGATGCGGGAAACGAATAGGACGAGTACTGCTGGCCGACTTCAAGATGTAGGTCGGAGAGGATCTGGATTCGGACGCTTGATGATGAGTGAAGCCACTTGTTGATTTTGCGGGCGAATGCAGCCATCTGATATCAGCGTTTGCCTCCGAATTGGATGTACCTTGGTTGGCGATGTTGTTTGGTTTTCATCGGAGCTCTATTCTATAGGTCGGTACCTAGGTAAGGTAGGTACAAGAGATAGTTGCCACTCCACTGTACCTAAGGTGCCCAGGAGGTACCTTATCTAGGTACCTACCTAGGTAGGTAGGTAGGTAGGTAGGCGGCTAGGCTGGTTACAGCGGCAGCCTGTGGGGCCCCGCTCCGTACAAGAGCGATCCGTGCGCGCAAGATGAGTGGCATTAGCACAATGGAAGTGCTCTGTAAGATGCATACCTTACCCGTAGAACGGGGGATGTATATGCAATAAGCGGTTGTAGCTGTATTGGCCATGGTACGTACCTAGTTGATAGCAACGCTTGTGTACGGATAAATTCCGCTCCTAATTGCTAAGATGGAGGTAGCTGCTACGGTAATGTAATGAGAATCCCTCATCTTCTGGACGGCTGAGGTTGATGATACGTACCGTTACAAGTTATAACACTGCCATTTGTTGGCTTTAGATCTTTATCAGCCTGTTGAACCTAGCCACAGGTGGTTTCTAGTTGCACTGAATGTTCTATTAGACATGACCCTGTCTTATTCCTCCTATTGTCCTGTTCGTCATCACGTGGCGTCTTTTCTACCAACCCGATCTTTTTATAGATATGTCACTTGAAAGAGAACTGAAATGGTGCTCATCACTAGTCTTCTAGGCGCCATCTACAAGGATGCCTCCTCTGTAGTGAGCTGATTTCCAAAGTCCTCAGTACATCTCCTCCCCACATCAAACAGTTGACGACGGCAACGTTACTCATAGGGGTCGCTGTGAAACCTATCTAGACATGGCCAAGTCAAAGACAATCTCGCTTGGGTGGGCAGGGCTGCCAAGTGGATCCAGGGTTTCTCGTCCATCATGAACAGCACATTTTGACAGCAATAATACCTTCTTCCCTCCTATAATCCTAGCCATAGGCGTCGAGCATCTGGGGATACATAAGCCAGCTCTTTACAGAAGCAAGTCACTGTGTCAGTCACAATCTCAAATAAGCATAACTCCATTGCGGGGGGGACGATCTACCGTCACGTCGCATTCGCGATGATCAGTTGCCCTGTGCGATAAAACCCGCGGTCTTCAGCTGGGGGGGGCGATATGGGGCGGACGGGGCTCGAGGTCGTATTTTGCAAAGACACTCCACTTTGAAGAAAGGGGGTGGTAATCCTCTCCGTTACCCTGGGGGGGGGGTTTCCCTCCAAGCCGAATCTTGGTTTTCCTATCTGCATCTCAAAGGCTCTCGACGAGGGTAATACGTCATGGGCATCGTCAACATGTTTCCGACTGCAGCAGGCATCGTCCTGGCCGCGGCCTGCTTGTCTTCTGTGACGGCCGCAAGTGCATGCAACAACAACAGCAGCAGCAGCAGCAGCAACTCGACGCGGGCAGCAGTCCCGAGCGCCGTCCTCCCGCAAGGAACCATCAGAGGGTTCCGTGACGCCAGCTGCAACTCCGTCTTCCTGGGCGTGCCCTTCGCCGGCACGACGGGCGGCGGGAACCGGTGGCGACCGCCGCAGGACCTCCCCAGGTCGAACCGGACGTTCGCCGCCACCTCGTACGGCCCGACGTGCCCCCAGGCGATCTCGGGCGACCTCTTCAGCCAGCAAGGGGAGGACTGCCTGAACCTCAACATCTGGGCGCCCTCGACCGGGGGGGAGAACCTGCCCGTCTTCGTCTACATGTACGGCGGCGCCATGGTCACGGGGTCCAGCAGCAACCCGCATATCCAGGGCTCCAACTTTGCCCGCAAGGGGGTCGTCTACGTCAACTTCAACACCCGCGAGAGCGTCTTCGCGTCCCCCCACTCGGCGGAGCTGACCGAGGAGGCGGCGGGCACGGCGGGCACGGCGGGCGCGGCGGGCGCGGCGAGGGGGTCGCAGAACTTTGGCATCCTGGACGTCGAAAAGGCCCTCGACTGGGTCCGCGAAAACATCCGCGCGTTCGGGGGCGACCCGGAGCACGTCGTCTTCGGCGGCCACTCGTCCGGCGGCGTGCACGTGGACCACTACCTCTGGAACCACCCGGACTCGTGGCTCAAGGGCGCGGTGCAGATGAGCGCCAACGCCGTGTCCGGACCGGCCTTTGCGCCCGTCAACGAGGCCCTCGACGCCGTCGCCGCCGAGGTCGGATGCCCCAAGGCCGCCGAGGGCGGCCAGCTGGACTGCCTCCGGGAGGTGGACGTGTACGCGTTCCAGACGGCCGACTTCAACTCCACCTCCAACACCTGGTTCGCGCCCATCGTCGACAACGTCACGCGGCACGCCGACTACGCCGCGCGCCTCGCCGCCGGGCAGTACGCCTCCCACGTGCCGCTGCTGACCGGCACCTCGGACGGCGAGGGCACCATCTTCAGCCTCGTGTACGGCGCCGAGAACGGCGACTTTGGCTCGTGGATCAACACCTTTGACGCCGACAGCGCGCACGTCGAGGACGACGTCCTGCTGGGGGCGTACAACGCCTCCGACTTTGGGTCCGAGGCCCTCCGCAGCGGCGCCCAGTACGGCGACGCCCGGTTCAACTGCGCCGTCGACTACCTCCTGGACCTGCGCAGCGCCGTGCAGGACACCTGGGTGTACCGCTTCTTCGGGGCCTACGACAACGTCGTCGGGGTCCCCGGCACGGCGCCCACGCACGGCACCGAGGTGTCCTTCTTCCACGGCGGCAACGAGTGCTTCGCCTCCCTCGCCAACGTCACCGGGGCGCAGCAGGCCCTGGCCGATTCCATCCACGACTGGTTCGTCCGCTGGATCAAGGACCCGGCCGCTGGGCCTGTGGGATGGGCCAAGACCTCGCCGGACTCGTCCGGCGCCTTGGTCAAACTCGGCGTCCCTGGCGACGAGCTGTCTGTCATTCCGGGATCAAGGGGGGAGTACAACTCCCGCTGTCAGTCGGTACGTATTTGATTGACTCATGTCACTGCATGTCTCTTCCTGGCTGTTTTTGATCCTCCTTGCTAACCCACCATTCGTACCAACCCGTTAGGTCTATCGACCTGCGTTTCCCAAGTACCCGGTCGTTCAGTCCGTAGCGGGCATCCTGTAGGGACTTTTGTGATGAGCATCTATCTGGCAGCTTGCAGGTTTGGTCCTCTGGGACCGAACAACGTGAGAAGGTTATGAAACCTCGGACCAAAGAACTAATTGAGATCGACATGGCGACTCGATTACATCGTTAAAGTGTAGTTGTAATAGAAGATTACGGGTTTCTTTGAGTTGGGTCGCCTAGATCCATCATTCAGGCCCCAGCAGACTATGGCCTTTTCAACTTCTCCAAGGTTTCCCTAATCGTTCGCCTCTCACTGTACAAGTGATAGACATAACACACTCAATATACGCATAATTAGCATATAACCCTAATCCTATTACTTTTAACAGAGAACATTATCAGCTTATTAGATTACTCTAACCCTAATTTCTATATAGTGACTCTATCTCTCAATCCCTTAAAGATGTGTTTAGACCAGGAACTTGATAAGTACATCGTAGTACCCCTAAGCTACCATATCTATGTAGTTATAATACAACGTTTTATTACCTAACAGACTTTGTGTATATTATACTAGGATTTACGTTTCCCCTATTAGATTAGCAGCCTAATAGGTCTTACAATAGGATACGTGCAAAGCAGCATTTACCTATAAAACAACTCACTCTCCCTAGGTACTAAATAACGCATCAGTGCTCAGCGCCAATAAACTGCCAAGTAGAGCCAGGAGCATTGGTAAGCCCTACCTACTCCCACACTCGCAGATCATCTAAATTCATGCGGCAATAGACAGAGATTTCAATTCTTATATTCAAACCTTTTAAATAAAATAAGTTGGGTCACAATCACCAGAGTAAAGTTTCCATAAAGTTACAGGCAAAAGTCTAGGATTTTCATGTGTGCGCCCCCTGCTCCTTCCCATGTAGACTGTGACTGTATAATATACATCAAAGCCGGTCAAGCTAATCCCTTGAGTTCTACTGCTGTGACCTCTCTATAAACCATGCTACCCCGCTCTATTCCTATTTCACATCTTTAGAAGACTAGGAGGGGTATAATCCTTACTACTAAGAGTGAATTAATACAGATACATCGTAAATTTTAGTAAACCCTAAGTAGAAAACCTAATCTCATGTTACGTAACCAATAGATGTATCTTCTAGTAACTAAATTATATTAGGAAGATCATTGTTTAGAGGAAAGAGGTTCTCTAGAGACGGTCTTCTAGCTAGGTAAGCTACAACAATTCTTAGTGCTAATAACTGTAACTGTTGGGAGGAGACGGGCTGTTTGGAGACGGCCTTTCGGCCTTGGTGAACTACAGTTATGCTCTTTTGCTTCTAACTGAACAAGAAGGGATCTATCTACGTTGGTGTTGCCCTACCCCTTATATGGGCGTATGGGTTCGGATAGGCCGAAAGGGCCCGGGCTGGCCGGACTGGGTGACCTAGTCCGGGCCGGCCGTGGCATGGCATTGGCCGTGCCCACCTAATTTACCAGCATTTAAATTCCAACAGCAACTAAGTAGTAAAAGAGCAGATTTATCTACACACGTAGCTCTACCCCTTACATAGGCGTATAGACTAGCGAAATGCTAGCCGGGTATACTAAAAGAGCGTAGGCTAGCCAGACAAGGTTTTCTAGTCCGGGCTAGCCTTGATACAGCCTCAGTCGTTCCTATAAGTTATAGCAATATATAAGTATATAATGTTGCCTATGATTTGAACCACGCTGATTTAACTAGTGTAGAACCTATTGGATCCACCAGTTAAGATCAGTCACACAATGCAAAAGAATCAGCATTGAATAGCCTAATACAAGCACTATACCTCATTCTCATGCTGTCAACTTGGTATGGTAGCTTGTTTGAAAAGCACACTGTACGTAGCCTATGAATATCAACCTATTTACTAGCATTTAAGTTTTACTAATTATGGTACAGTATAGGTAGTGTAGAAGAATAAATGGTAGTCAAGATCCTTCTCTATTGAATGGAAAAACTTCTATCTAGTAGCCCTTTTACTATCTACCCTCATTCAATCTCTCTACTCGAACCAATACCTCTTCATCAAAATGTATTTTGGCAAAATACTCTTCTCTATATTAGCATTATCAGTCCTGGGCTTACATTCCCTTGACCCTGACCCTATTAAACCTATGCCCATAGCATCTCCGACAAACATAGACGACGGCACTGAAAAAATTCAGTTCGATTCGCTCCACAGCCAGCTAACTAAAAGGGAGCCTATGGGGAGGCCTAGAAAGCAGCCTGAAGAGAAGCCTGAAAAGAAGCCTGATAAGAAGCGTGGACCCAGCGGCGTGGTGCATGAGTACAGAAGAATTACGGAGGAGGAGGTTGAAGAACTAAACAATGTTTGTTCTCGCAATTACGGCGTCGGGTCGAGGTTTGCCTCAGGGGGGTGCTCTGGTGAGGGATGGCGTACGAGGAGAGTAATGTGCAGAAATCCTGCCAAACCAGGCCAAAGTGGCCGTGGAGACACAAGCATAACCTGCCCAGGGAAAGGAATTTGTGTTCTCTTTCGTACTTCAACTTGGTTTAAGAGTCCGGAGGAAATCCGTTCCGAGGAAATCGCTTCCAGGAGAAAAAGTATCAGGGGAAAAATTATCAGGGGAAGCAGAAAGATGATTACGTATGGATCTTGCCGACCAAGAGTTGAACAGCAAGGGTTCAACCAGACAGTAGACCATAATCAAGCTGAGGCTGCATATGTTGAGGATCAGCCTGAATCCTCAAGCAGGAAAGATGTTGGTAAGGCAGTCTGCATGCAGACTGCAGACCAGGACCAAGATGCTAATGGATGCACAGGGATCGACTTGGAAAGCTTACCCGCATCCTACGAAGAGAATTTCAGCAACACAGAACGCCAGCCTACAAACCATAATCAAGCTGAGGCTGAATATGTTGAGGATCAGCCTGAATCCTCAAGCAGGAAAGATGTTGGTAAGGCAGTCTGCATGCAGACTGCAGACCAGGACCAAAATGCTAATGGATGCACAGGGATCGACTTGGAAAGCGTACTCGCATCCTACGAAGAGAATTTCATCAACACAGAACGCCAGCCTGCAAACCCGAATAAAAGGAAGTTTATGGACTTGTGGTTGGATAAAGAGGGTATAGATGGGGATGATGGTGAGATAAAGTGGGATGTTGAGATGGACCGGGATGGCTCGGATGATTTGAGTCAAATCCTTCGTGGAAACATAGAACGCAAGCCTGCAAACCCGAATAAAAGGAAGTATATGGACTTGTCGTTGGATGAAGAGGGTACAGATGGGAATGATGATGAGATAGACTGGGATGACGTGGATGAGTTGAGTAAAGTTTTTGGTGGAAGTAGAAGCAAAAGTACATAAGATCAATAAGAAAATGGTATTGGATGATGGATGACCTTGGGATAGGCTTAGAGGATGCAAACAGCAAGCTTAAAGACTAGAAAGACGAAGAGAGTAAAGACAGGTAGCCTAATTAATAAGTAACTAAAATCACGGAGGTCTCAGAGGCATTCCAACTTGGCCTTGATGACGGAAAGATGGAGCAGATCTGCATGTCCTGGAGATTCCCACAACCTTCAACGATCAACGAACCTGACAACTTCAGCCAGTGGTTCCAGGTGGTCTTGTCACAACTAACTACACAGTCTACCTACCTGAGCCAGACTCTTTCAACACCCCCACCGTTTCGTCGGAGCAGCAGTGCGTCCCTCTGTTACAAACAAGACTGAAAGACCTTGTCGTACGTCTCCCTCGTGGCCCGGTTGCCGATCCAGACGTCGTCCCCCCCCCCCGTCTGGAAAATAGGTACCTGCTGGTAGGGCGTGATGTTGAAGTGGACGGCCAAGGACGCGACCTTGGGCGCGTGCTCGGTCTGCCAGTAGTCCCAGAACTGGTCCCGGGTGATGTTGGCGGCCCGCTTGACGTAGGTAGGTGACCATCTGGGCCTGGCCGGTGTTGGTGCAGGATGCCATGCCGCCGGCGAGGAGTGCGGCCGCGATGGCGAAGGGGACGGCGAGGCGGACCATGATCTCGACTCTTGATTAAATACTCGAAAATTCCGGGCGAAAGAGGTGTCGATCGAGAGCCTTGAGTTGAAGTGGTCTGACGCGGTGAACGCAGTGGACAATATGGATTGGCAGGGAATCCATAAAACTGGCTTGTCTGTGAGTTTCAGACAGAGAGGAGTGGGAAAGGGGGAGGAGGGGAGTTTTCTGTGTAGGCTGAGACTTTTATCCCTTTCGCTACGTCAGGGTAAACAGGGTAAATGTTTGTTTGTCGACTGAAGGTTCCAACGAGATCAAACCCCCTTTTCCTTCTATATTGGTCTCGATCTCTGCGCCATGTCGATATGGTCTCTCTCAGGGCCCTGTTACTGGTTCTGTTGGAATGATGCGTGGATTATGGACAAAGCTGAAAACTCGCGAGAGCCGAGACGGCGGTAGAGGTCTCTGCATGTCCTTGGATCATGGTTAATCAAACCATTGGCGCCTTACAATGAATGAGTGCCTGGCATATTTTTCATGGAAACCGCTCCAAGCGAGGAGGCATGGATGTAACCCGCTCAAAGGCACAACGTGAGTCTTTAGATCTGAAAGCAATTACGACGGTATGGGATGTATATGCCCTGCTCCATGGTCACTTGGTATGACAGGCACAGGCACAGGCACAGGCACAGGCACCAGGGTATAGAAGTTTGTCGACCGGGAGTATAGGTCTTTTGTGGATGCATCATGCTTCACGGTGACGGTTGGAACTTGGTTGTTGGAACTAGAAACCAGTAAGCAAGTGGCGATGTGATGGCTCGGGTCTCTTGGCCCTCGGCTCTCTTATCGAGAGATTGTGGGAGATGTGATTCCACTTCAACCATCTGACCAGGACACTCCTTGAGAGGAGTGTCAACCAAGGAGAGAAATCCGGTGGTTGTTATAGTTGAATGTGCACTGGGAACCCGCAACGGGGCTTCTTCCGGGCTCGTTATATGCCGCATGCGAGACTGTACATGGCCATCGCCGTCTCCAACATCGTGTCCAACGTCGTCCTCTTCGTGATACCCCTACCCATGGTCCTGCGTCTGCAGATGCGGCCGGCGCCATCCCCTCTTTTCGTCCCTTTGAAGCAACCAGACGGAATGATAATTACTAAGCTCCCTTGGTGTAAATGCAGTCGCTGCTTTCGACAGACGATATCCCATGGGTCGCAGCGCCGGCAAACGTCTGGTCGTAAGTGCTGTGATGGACTGTCAACCGGAGAACACCGTGATGGTGATGGAATCACCAATTACTTACACCATCACCCACGTGCCCTGACAGCTTCGTCTAGGTGAACCTGTTCATCATCTGTGGCTCGATGGCGAACCTGCGGAGGTTCTTCCGGGCCATGGCGCCCAGGCTGATGGGCTCCGAGGGCTCGAGCACGAAGCAGAGCGCCCACGCGAGCGCGTCCCGGGCGCGGCGGAGTCACTACTCCCAGTTCGACGTCGAGATGGAGAGCCTCTCGAGCGAGACGGCGGTTCTCGAGGAGGACAAGACGAGCGGGTTGAAGGAGAAGACGTGGTACTTTGAAGGCTTCGTTCGGTCGGATAGTCAGGTCAAATCCAGACCATCACACACCACATTGGTCTTATCAGCCGGTTGAAGAAAAGAGATAACTGATACGATTACGGTTTATCGGATATCATCATCATGCCATGCAAATCTGCTCGCTGTTGACAAAGGAAACCGGGTCTTGGAAAGGCCGTGAATACATACTCCCAACACTGTTCTTACAATACCCACCATGAAAACCACACCCACACACCCATCGTTCAACGATGCCGCCCCCCCAACTTGGACCCGGATAGGCTCATGGGACCGACGAGGCTGATGCGGCTCAGCACGCTGCCGGCCTTCCTCCGAATCCGGCTCTCTTTCACCGGCGTCGGGGCCGTCAACGCGCTCAGCGGACTCACCACCACGTCCGCGTCCTCTTCCCGATGCGCTCCGATCCCCGGCGCGCTCGCCCGCCGGTCCTCGGCCTCTTCCTCGTCGGTCGTCCGGCTGCTCCCCGTCGTCAGGCTCTCCATGCTGCTGCCGTCGTGCTCGGCGGCGACGACGGCGAGACTCAGCCTCGGCCTCCGCGGTCCCTCCAACTCCACGGGCGACGCCGGCCTCGCGGCACGTATGCCGCCGCTGATGGCGCCCTCGGCGATGGAGTCCATGAACGGCACCCCTTGTTGCTGATGCTGATGCTGCTGCTGCTGCTGCTGCTGCGCGGAGGGACCGCGGTAGACGTCAACGGAGCTCGACGAGCTGGCGTTGACGCTGGCGCTGGTGCTGGTAAAGGTGGTACTACCACCACCGCCACCCACGAGCATCTTCAGCCCGCGGCGGCTCCATGAGGGATACGTCCTGGACGATGACGATGCCGCCGACGACGACGATGTCGACGAGGAAGACGTCGTCGCAGACGAAAAGACCTCGGCGATGGTCCTCCGCCTGGCGTCGCGCATCTTGCGGGCCGTCAGCTCCAACTGCTCGGCCATGGTCGGGTGGGCCATGACCTCCTCCATCGAGACGGTCAGGTGGTGCGAGCCGGGCAGGCCGAGGCGCGGGAGCTCCCGCGTCAGCATCTCGGCGAGCTGGAAGGCCGGCACCATGCTGCCCCAGAGATCGTAAAAGGCGGCGTTGTGCAGCTGGTCCTCGGGGACGCCGAGGGAGCGCGGGTCGAGCACCGCCGTCCAGACACGGGAGATGGCGGCCTGGACGGCGGCGCGGTGGGTCCCGGACATGGCGCCGGCGCCGGCGGTGCCGGTGCCGGTGTTGGTGGGCTTCGTCTCCAGCTCGATCTGCGGCAGGGGGATCTGAGGGGGCACGTCGCGGTAGTCGGCGGCCGAGGGGATCAGCGGGTGCAGCATGGAGACGGAGGTGAGCAGCTCGATGTTGGCGCAGAGGGCGCGGAGGGCGTCGGCGGCGAACATGGCGGGGATGCGGTTCTCGCAAAAGGTCAGCGAGATGTCGCCGGCGGCGGCGGTCTCCTGGGTCGAGACGACGTGCAGGTCGTAGACGTCCCGGCTGGCGGGCTCGTGGACGGCGAAGCGGCACTTGACGACGCCGCCGCCGCCGCCGAGGTTGAAGACGGCGGCGGCCTCGCGGGCGGCGTCGTGGTGGCGGTGCTCGACGACGGTGCTGAAGGGCGTCCAGTAGGGCATCGTCTTGGTGCACTTGTCGACGACGTCGAGCCAGCCCATGTTCTCGAACGGGATGCTGGCGACGCGCTGGCCGTGGACGTGCTTGAGCAGCTCGAGCGGGCTGCTCAGCGTGTCGGCGAACCGGACCCGGACGGGGATCGCGTTGCACACGGGGCCGAGCGTGCCAGAGACGTCGGAGCCGTCGGCGAGCCGGAGATGGCGGCCCTCGACGACCTCGCCAAAGAGCACGTCGCCGGTGCCGGCGAGGTTGCCGAGAACCATGGCCCAGGCGGACTTGACGACGGTGTCGAAGGAGATGCCGATGTTGGCCAGGGACATGACGGACACGCGCTGGGAGATGGTCTTGACGTTGGCGCTCGCCGCCGGCGGCTTGCTGTGGGCGACGACGCGGGTCATCTTGGCCCCGTCCAGCACCGAGGCCCAGTGGTCCTTTGCGCTGCCGGCGGCGGTGGCGGTGGCAGTGATGGAGGTGTTGTTTTTGTTATTGTTGTTGATAGTTGCCGAGCGGACAAAGTCGATGTAGGTCGCCCTGCGCGGCGGACAGGACGGGGAGACGTAGATGCTCCGCAGGTGCTGCAGCAGCAGGGAGACGGAGGCGTCGTCGTACTGGGCGCCCGACAGCCGCAGCACGAGGTTGGACAGCTTCCCGGCGTCGACAAAAAAGAACTTGGTGGCGGGCACCTCGAGGTTGAAGGAGCCCGTCTGGTCCCTCTTGATGAGCTTCTCCGTCATGGCCGCCACGCGCCAGGTCGGCACCTCGACGCGCTTGAACTCGGGCACGAAGGACTTGAGCGCCGCCTGGTACACCCTGCGCTCGTGGACGACGAAGGCGGTCCGCAGGATGGGATGGATCTTGGCCAGGCAGAGGCACACGGCCTCGAGCTTCTTGGTCTGGACGGCGCCGGTGAAGCTAAAGGTGAAGTAGGTGAGGCTCGCGTTGCCCTTCAGCAGGCCCGTCTCGAGGAATCTGAGCTGGGTGGCCGAGGCCTCGGCGACGTCGCATATGGCCTCCCGGGCGACCTTGAGCTTCGGGGCGATGACGTCGCGGACAAAGTGCTCTTCGAACGGCGGCATCTCGGGCGACGATGCCGAAGTTGATGCCGGAGCCGATACCGGAGCCGATGCCGGAGCCGATGCCGGTGTCCGGGCCGATGTCGGAGCCGACGATGATGTCGGGGCCGGGGCCGATGCCGATGCGGCGGACGTCTCGGGTAGCTCCGCCGCGGTCTCGAGAGCGTAATCCGAGCTAAGCGTGATGCCCTGGCAAAGCTCCGTGAGGCTGGCACCGCGGAGCACGTCGGGCAGCGCAATGATGAGCCCTCTTTTCCGGCACGCGACGACGAGCCGGCCGGCCAGAAAACTCCGGCCGCCGAGCATGACGAAGCTCTGGTTGCCGTGGATGGCCCCGGCCTCGATCCCGAGGACGGACGCCCAGACGGACCGCATGTGCTCTTCGACGTTGGTCAGCGGCAGGGGCTTGATGCCGACGGAGCGGATCTCGTCGGGCGAGGCGACGGCGGACAGGGCCGCGAGCTGGTCCTGGGACAGCCAGCCGGCCATCTTCTGCAGCTTGCGGCGGTTCACCTTGAGCGAGGGCGTGACGGGCAGGTGCTTGACGGGGACGAAGACGGTGGGCATCATGCGCGAGGGCAGGCTGGTGCCGAGGGACGACTCGATGAGCTTCCGGGCGATGTAGGTGCGCTTGCGGGTCGTCACGGTGATCCTCGTGAGGTCCTCGGGGCCCTCGAACAGCCGCTCGCCGAGCTCGACAAAGGCCGCCAGCGACGGCTGCGCGTCGCGGCTGATGATGGACTCGACGGCGAGGTCGACGCCCTGGCCGAGGCACCGCCGGAGCTTCTGCTCGATCTCGGCCACGGGCAGGGGCGGAGCGGTCTGGCCGATGCTGATGATGTTGTTGCTGTTGTTGTTGTTGTTGCTATTGTTGTTGCTGGAGATCTCCAGATCGTCACGGCCGCTAGAGACAAAGTCGAGCATGCCGTCCTCCATGTATCGCAGCCGGTGGCCCGTCTTGAAGTAGCGCGTTCTCGGCTTGCCGTCCTCGAGCGACAGATCGGCGTCCTGGGGCAGGCGGCACAGCGACTGGCCGGGTACGAAGCGGTGGGCCAGGGTCGGGCTCTCGATGACGAGCTCGCCGACGGCGCCGATGGGCATCAGCTTCCGGTGGTTCTCCGGGTTGACGATCCAGAAGCGGCCGAGGAAGGGCGGCGCCACGCGGGTGAGGTCCGACGGGCGGGCGACCTCGAAGACGGAGACGCCCAGCGGGCAGACGTCCGGGGCGCCGTAGGCGAGCAGGACCCTCGTAGCGGCGATCCAGGGGCCGCAGGTGTCCCCGTCGAGGCGTCGGGTGCGGAAGCAGACGGTCTTCAGGGTCGGGATGGCGGCCGGGGTCATCTTGCGGGCCAGGACGGGGGTCATGTAGCTCCAGTTGACGTCCATGCGGCGGGCGGCACCGACGATGTCGCTGGTCCGCTCGACCGAGGACGGCACGCAGACGCAGCCGCCGTGGACGAGAGTCGAGAGCAGCTCGACCAGCGCCGTGTCGACGCCAAAGGCCGACAGCTGCATGACGCGGCTGTCGGCGTCGAGGCCGAGGACGCGGCCCTGCGTGACGAAGGCGGACGAGAGGGCGGCGTGGGAGAAGACGATGCCCTTGGGCTCGCTGCGGCGGGCGCCGCGAGAAGAGGAGCCCGGCGAGAGGAGGATGCAGGCGGCGTCGTTGGGCGCGGGCATGGGTAAGGGGGCCTCCATGGCGAACTCGACCTCGAGGAGGGAGTCATCGACGACGACAACGACGAGCATGTCCTCCTCTTGGAGTTGCTTCCACATCATGTCGGTGGCGACGACGACCTTGGGCGAGAGCTGGCCGACAAAGGTCTCGACGTTGGCCCGGTCCTCGGCGTCGATGGGCACGAAGCAGCCGCCGGCTCTGGATTGTGTTAGTTGGATAGACGTAGAGATGTATGTACAGATATGTATATGAATATATATACAGACAAAGGTATATATATCCATACACATATATCCATACACACATATGGATTTAGATACATGTAAAACATATTAACAAGAAGAAGAGAACAGACAACACTTCACAGTTACAGTAGTAATGGTACAAATCAGATAAAAAAAAGGAGAAAAAAAACTTACTTCAACACGGCCAGGATACTAATCACCGCCCACTTGTTCTTGTCGAGAATAACCGGCACGGCTACGCCAGGCCGGACCCCCCACTGGCCGAGAAACGTCGCCAGCCGCGAGACGAGACGGCAGACCTGCCGGTACGAGAGGTCGCCGTCCCAGGCGCTAATGGCTGGGGCATCCGGCCGGAGCCGAGCGTGCTGCAAGACCAAGGTGTGAACGCACCCGGGCCCGGACGCGGCCTCCGCCGTCTCCTTGCCGCCGCCGTTGTTACTGTTGCTGTTGCTGCTGTTGTTATCCACGCCCCAGTCACTGATGAGCAGCTGGGCGTAGTCCCTGTCGGTGAAGAGGTCGACGGCCCCGACGGCGGCGTCCGGGCCCGCCTCGAGCAGGGAGAGCACGGCGCGCCCGAAGGTGTTGGTGAGGTTCTCGGCCTGGGCCTCCGTCATGAGCCGGTGCGAGACGCCCGTGACGAGCCGTCCCTTGACGAGCGTCAGCGACAAGGTGAGGTCCATGTCGGGGGTGTTGAAGGCCTGGATGCACGAGAGCCTCATCGGCGGCCGCGCCGTCGAGCTGAACCGGCTCTTGAGCTCGTGCGGCTCCTCCTGGTAGGAAAGACACGTGTTGAAGAGGAGACCGTCGTCGCGTTGGTGGTGGTGGTGGTGGTGGTGCTCCTGCTGATGCTGCCCCTGTAGGCTGAGGGCATGCTGGATCTCCGATATAGGCACATGCTGATGCGGGCGGCAGGCCGCGACGTCGTCCTGGATCGTCTTGAGGACCGAGCCGACCGTCTTGTGGTTCTCGAGGCCGACGGAGCACGCCGTCGTGTTCTCGAACGTGCCCACGGAGCGGGCGAGCCCTTCCGGGGCGTCCTCCGCCTCCCGGCCGGACGACCGGTAGCCGAAGCAGACTCGGTGGGAGCCGGTGAAGGCCCGCAGGACGAGCGCCCACGCCATCTGCATGAGGACGGACCGGCTGATGTCGAGGGACCGGCAAAAGTCGTCCACCTGCGCCATGGGAAGCTCGATGTGGAAGTTTGTGTGTCTCATGGCGTTGTCATCGTTGTCGTCGTTGCCGTTACCATTGCCGTTGACGTTGCTGGCGTCGAGACATGTCATCTCCGTCGTCGTCGTCGTCGTCGTCATCAGGCGCGGGAATAGACACGGCCTCGTCTCCCGGAGCCGGCCGAGCCAGAAGTTGAGGCTGTTCTCCCGGCGGGCCGACGAGATGTACCGGAAGCAGGCGGCGTGAGACGGGTCGAGCATCTTGTTCGACGATACCCCGTTGCTGTTGCTCGAGCTGTTGTTACCATTACTACTGTTGCTGCTACTGCTGTTGTTATACATCCTCTTCAGGTCCCAGACGATGTTCTGGAGACTCTGGGCGTCGCACAGGGCGTGGCTGATTTCGAGGCGCAGGAACGTGCTGGCGTGCGACTTACACACCGACACGCGGTGCCGCGGGCTCGAGGGCGTGGCGTTCATGGGCGGCAGCGCGTTCAGGACGGCGACGGGGTCCGCCCCGCCGTCGGCGTCGACGAAGAGCATGTCGGGCGAGCACCGGCGGAGGACGACCTGGTCGAACAGGCCGTCCTCGGAGATGCTGTCGATGAAGACGGTCCGCAGCGCCGGGTAGCGCGCCACGATGCGCTGCCAGATGCCGCAGATGTGCGCCTGGTCCGCCACGACGCCGTTGGCCGACGCCAGCTCGTACACGGCGTGGCCGTGGCACGTCGCCATGTCCCGCGTCTGGCTGACGAGCACCTCCTGCTGCAGCGCCGTCACGGGCAGCACGTCCTCAATTTCCCGCGCGCTCGAGAGGCCCAGCGCCACGAGCCGGTCCGTGTTGAGCTTCGCGAGGCCCTCGTACGTCGTCTGGAGCATCGGCACGTCCGACAGCGTGAGCTCCTGGCCGCGGTACCGCAGCCGCCCAATGGCCTCGTACAGGAGGTGCTCGTACGCCTGGATCCACTCGCCGATGCGCTCCTGGTGCCGCGAGTGCCGGTTATACACCACCTGCACCGACGCCGCGCCCCGGTCGACCATGGCCGACACCTCAAAGAGCGCGATCCGGCTCACCTCCGGCCCGATGTCGGACGCCTCGGCCGACCACTGCCTCCCGGGGATTGTCAGCTGCTCGAGAACACCCTTTTCCCGCTCCAGCTGCTGCACCGAGCCGGCGTAGGTGAACATGATCTCGAACGGCGGCCACCCCTCGGTGCTCTTGGCCGCCGCCGCCGCCGTCTCGGACCCACACCCGGCCCCGGACCCACACCCGGCGGCCCCGGGCCCGAAGTACCGCGAGGCCAAGTAGCTCCAGCCGCGCCGCGGCATCGACCGCCTCGTATCCTTCATCCTGCGCAGCACGTGGAGCAGGTCGTCCGCCGCGTCGACCGCCATCGCCACGGGGCACAGCGACGTGAACCAGCCGACCGTCTCGGAAACGTCCACGTCCACGTCCACGTCCACGTCCTCCACCGCCTGGCTCCACGGCTCGCGGCCATGCTCCTGGTTCCAGACGACGAGGGGCGACGCCCGCCGCGGTCGGTCGTGGAACGTCTGGCGGAAGGAGAGCAGCAGCGCCGCCATGTAGATGTCCGACATGTCCGTCCGGAAGACCTGGTTGCACGCCGTGTGCAGGATCGACGTCAGCTCCGGGCTGAGGGTGAAGCCGGCGACCGAGGTGTCGGCGTACGTGTTGAGCGAGTCCTCGAGGCCCCAGTAGCCGCCGTACTGGCCGCCGGCTTCACCGGAGCATTCCGGCGGCGGCATCACGAGCTGGTCCGGGGGCCGGCCGGCCATGCAGTAATACTCCTCCTGCAGCTCGTTCCACCGCTGGAAGGACATGGAGCGCTCCGAGAACAGCGTGCCCTCGCGCAGCAGCTCGTCGAGGTCGTGGATGATGACGCGCCACGACATCATGTCCACGACGAGGTGGTGCGCCACCAGGTACACCAGCTGCTGGCCGTCGTGCGTCCGGAAGTGGTCCGCGGCGAACACGGGTCCGGCCTCGATGTCGATGGCCGCCTGCGACTCCGCCACGATGGCCATGACCTCGTCCGTCGTGCTGACCGAGTGGTACCGGAACCCGTACGACCCGTCCACCTTGGCCGCGATCCTCTGTGTCCAGCCGCCGTCGGCTCCGCGCCGGAACCGCGCCCGGAGCATCGAGTGGTGCCCGACGACCGTCGCGATGGCTGCGTGGATGTCCTCCAGCGTCGAATTGTTCTTGACCCGGAGTAGGAGACTCTGGTTGAAGCGGTAGCCGCTACCACCACCACCGCCGCCGTCATCACCAGCGGCAGCAGCAGCAGCAACAGCTCTGGATGCCATGCGCTGCTCGATTCGCCCGCCCATACCCGTGTCAAAGTACAGCTGCTGCATCGGCGACAACCGGAAGCCCTCGGCCGACTCCTCGTCGTCGTCGTCGTCGCCCTCGTCGTTGGCATGATGATGCCTCGCCTTCTTCCGGTACGCGCGTGCCGCCAACTGGCCCAGCGTCGGGCACTGCTGGACGTCCTCGAGCCTCAAAATGACGGACTTGGTCGTCCGGCACGCCGACACGAGCATCATGGCCGAGATGTCGTCGCCGCCCAGCTGGCCAAAGGAGAAGTTCATGCCGACCTGTCTCGGCGGGATGCGGAGCACGTTGGCGACGGCCGCCTGCACGATGCGTTCCATCTCGGTCAACGGCTCCTGGAAGAGCTCGTGCGACTCGAGGCTCGATATCTGGTGGTACTCGTCCTGGTTGATGTTCTGGATCCACGTCTGGAGCCGCCGCCGGTCGACGGACCCCTCCCCGTCCGAGGGCATCTGGTCGAGCACGATCCATGAGCCGGGCACGGCGTGGGAAGCCCCGGACGTCGTCTCGAGGGCCAGGCGGACGGCGGCGACCTGGCTCCCAGCGAAGTGCATCTGCGACTGCGGCACGAGCCGGATGCTCGATAGGCTGGACGACTGCGAGAGGCAGCCCTCGGAGGCCAGCGTGATGAACGCCACGAGCTTGCCTTCCAAGTAGCCCGCCTTTGGTCTGATGACGGCGGCGTTCCTCACCTGGGGCGTCGACTCGATAAAGAGTTCAATCTCGACGCCTGGTTTCCTGAGCGGTGCCACGTCGGCGCTGCTGTCTGACGAGTTACGACGATGACGAAGACGATGACGACGACGGTGGCAGGGTGACGATGTTGTTGAAGTTGTTGTTTTTGTTGACTTTGACGGTGATGCTGATGTTGATGTTGATGAGTATGATGATACTGTCGATATAGACGCTGATGTTGTTGAGCAGCCGCTGTTTCTGTTTCGTCTCCGGGGACTTGGGGCCAACAAGACATCAGAGGGAGGAGGGGTGCCGTCTTGTTCTTCTTCGTCTTCTTCTTCTTGTTCTGCTTCCTCCTCTTCCTCGGAGTCCTTGCACTCGGGGGGCACGGTCTGATAAACGTCGACCAAGGGGGTGATGCACGTCTGAAGCTCCGCCAGGGTGTGACATCGGAGGATGTCGCTCGTCCTCACGCCCAGTCCGAGGCTCATGCACCTCTTCTTCAGCGCGACGGCGGACGGCCTGTCGCCCCCGAGGTCGCAGAAGGAGTCAAACAGCTCGATGCTGTTCTTGGGCAGGTTCAGCACCGACGCCGTGGCCGCGATGAGCCTGTCCTCGACGGTTTCTGCGTGGAATGACACCATGGAGGTGTCGATCCTGGGGGGGAGGTGTTTTGGGCTGACTGAGTTGGCCATGTCTGGATTCGTCCAAGTGCGCGCTCGGCCCCGCGGTCTGATCTGAAGAGAAGAGAGAGAGGGAGATGGATGGAGCTTGGAAATTATCTTCTCCTCGGGAGGAGGGCATGAGGGGTATCTCAAAAAAAAAAAGGCACCAAGGCGAGTTAAAGAAGACGGCCGAGCAAGAAAGTGACCAAATCAACACAGATCGGACGTTGGCCTCTTGATAAGGGGGGTCCGAGAATTAACGCGCAGCAGCAACAGCAGCAAGAAGAAGCAGGTGATGTCGTGGGTGGGACGAGACGAACGATATCTACGTCGTCAAGGTTGAGGGCTTCTTCAATTTGTTTGTCAGAGTTGCGTCTTGAAAGGTGTGACGCGACGATTAAAGATTAGTACATTCCCAATGGGCCATGAATTTGTACGTGTGTGTACGTGTACGTGTGTATGTATTATGTGTATTGGTTACACGAGAAGAGAGAATGAGAAAGAGAAAGAGAAATAGAGAGGCGATGTTGCAGCCGAGGGAGAGAGGGAGAGAGAAGAGAGGCGATGGTGAGGGTGAAATAATGCAGAATCCGGCTTCTTGGGCAAGCTCTATTCATCCTTTGGATCCTTTTGGTGCTTGCTTGAAAAAGGCTAGACAAAAACAAGAGTAAGTAGGTATCCATCCGCAACAGTATGACCAGGGACTGGACGGCAGAGTGCAAGGCGATAGGATAGACGGGCAAACAAGCAGGACATGTACCTAGTACAGCCAGCAGTACGGATACAGCATGAGGGTACGGATATGTGATAGGGAATAATTAACATAGCAACCCAGCCAGCAAGCACGCAATCAAGCAATGAAAGACCCGGGGGGGGGGTTGACTGAATGACTGAGTGACTGACTGGCATGATGAGGTAGATCGTGCTTTCGCGACCCCGGCCCCCCGGCCAACTCTGACGTTCTGGGGAGGGGTGGATGGTACTCTGTACAAAGGCTTGCATTTGCGTGAATGACTAAGTAACAGGACGAAAGTCTGGACGGACCATAGAGGTACACTCACTCACTCACTGTTATTGCCTGCCGCATGGTGTGTTGTGTATGGGATGGGATGGGTACTGTTAAATTGGTGCTCAAGGGGTCGTCAGTCAACCAGATGAGTACCTCGTAACAATCAATAGGAGCTCCACCTTCTTCTGCTCATGTGACAGGTACAACCATCAAACCAGTTGAAGGGGGACGTATGTGTGTTTTTGGTGAGGCAAGTGAGGTATGCCGCGCCACTCCAAGACATGCATGTTTACTCTGCTGCACTACAGTCGCCCGTCTGCTGCTCTGCTCAGTATACCAGTTACAGGCTGGATGGCCTTGCATACCTGTATCCGTACCTGCATCCGCATCCGCGGTGAAGAATCAATCCTTACGATCCACGAGAACTCGCCGTCCGACGGTGGTGATGGAGGGACGGATGAGCTGTCTGTGGTGAACGAGGGGACATATGGAGTTTGATCTGGGGGGGCTCTTGACTCATGTTGCTTGCTGCACTTTGCAACGGGAGGAGACTACAGAGTCCAGACCACAGACTACAGATGATCAGCTAGTCCCCTGTCAAACAAACGGCTGCACAACTCATCTGAGCCACGCGGGGGTTGACAGATGAAGCCGTTGTCACCGGCAAACGGAAAAAAAAGAAGCGCGGCAACGCGTGTGGGCATGGCTGTAGACTGTAGTACCTAGTTTTAGCATGGTTCCTGGTTGAGATGGGGGGGGTAAGGTCCCCCCCCCAAAGCTGGAACGGAATAGAGTCTAAGATTAGAGCCCCCATCTGAGAGCAGACAACGCGGCAGATGGTGCGGCAGGTAGACGAGCCAGTTTTTGTTTCGCTTCGCGTCGGCATGCAGGCGGAAGAGAGAGAGAGAGAGAGAGAGAGAGAGAACACAGTCACCGTTTGGTAGGAAAAGGCAGATACCTGGATCGAGGGATACGAGGTACGTACCTGTACTCCGTACCGCTTCTCCGGAGTGCGGTACGTACCGCCGGGAGCGTCCAGCGGTCCCCATAATTATCCATCCCTTCTTCGACCAATAAGGGCCTAGCTGGCGGGGGTCGGTGCTGCGTCAGCCACATCCTCGCCATAGCGGCGTGGCTGAGTCGGGAGGGCTGCGCGGCTTTATGCAGCTACGCAACCTTATGTACCTAAGTACTTGTACTCCGTACTCCGTACTCTGTTATCCGTACATAGCCCCGGCCTCTTCAGAATAGCATCATTCCGCCTCGGTCCAATCGTCGTCAACTCCTCAACTTGTCTACCTGTACTACGATGTATTTCCTATTTGACTTTATAGAGATGAGTCTTCCACACTCAGTGCGACCTTTCTTTCCCCCTTTGACCTCATCGCCGAGGGCGAGGGAGGGGGGGGGGGGGGCTCAGCTTAAGACCTTAAGTACTCACAACTTAGTTTACACACCACTTGCGGATCCTCTCTCTCGGCTCGCCATCATCGGACGGAGGCTCGTGTCGTCGGCGCGCGGGACTCCCGCGCAGTCAGCGTCAACGGCCAGCCAGCCAGCCAGCCAGACAGACAGACAGACAGACAGACCCATTCGCTTTTTCCCGGGTCTGTCCCTGCGGCCGCGGATGGGCGAATGTCCAAGAAAAGCCGGGCCCTCGAACCCACCTTCTTTCAACCACCATCCACATACGCCGGGACCTTGGCTGATTCCCATGGTAGTAGGTATTCTTCCTCCTCCTCCTCCTCCTCCTCCTCCTCCTCCTCCTCTTCCTCGTCCCCCGTCTCCCGGCTTCTTTCCGCAGTACGCGGTGTACCTGTATGCTCCACTGCCACCTCCGTCCGCCCCGAGACGTACGTCGCGTACGCGGCAGCAACCCTCCGGCCCGCCTCGGCCACCTCAAACAAAGCAGAACGCCCGATTCTTCGCCACGACCAAACCCATCAGGCTCGAGTTGTACGCAGAGGACGCGCAGGACGGGGAAATACTTCCCCCGCAAAACATGCCAACACTCACTCATCTGTCTCATCCGATCCATCCGACCCATCCGACCCATCCGACCCAGAACTTTCAGCCCTCGACCAACTCCCGGATGTCGAGGTTACATGTTACGCTGTAGACAACGTCATTGAACAAAGTGCGTCGACCACACGGATCCCCCCCCCAAACTTTGACACTCCCTCCACCCGTTCTGCCGGTTGCCGACCCGCCACTCTCGCCCTCTGTCGCCTTCCGCTGGCCCTCCGCCCCCCCTCCCCCGTGGTCCGACTACAACAACGGGACCCCCACATATCTGTCTCGTTCCTCCCATCTTGCTCGGAAATAAAAGGGGGGGGGGGGGGGGGTAAAAACGTCCCGGTTGCCCAGCTGGTTGGGGTTTTTGAAGAGCAAAGACTCAAAGACACCATTCTGGGGGAGGGGGGGCGGGCCTAAACCCGGCTTTGCGACTCTCGACCACCCAAAAAGGGAACTGTCGGAGCGGTCTCGGTCGCCGTCGGCCAACTCCAAGTCTAAAAGGAGCAGCAGCACATGCCTAAAGAAGAAACAGAAATATACTACATCGTATTCTCGCCCTCGAGATAAGCTCTTAAAGGATGGAGGGCTGCGAGGGGCACTCCTCCCTCCTACCCAGGATCTCAGACCCAGACCGAACCAAACGCTCCAAAACTCAAAAGACCGGGGGGGGGGGGACTCACACATCTTGAGGCCGGCCGGTGGACAGTCGCAGCTCAGCCCAAATCACATCCGCACATCGCATGTTCTTTTTGATGGAATGGGCACCTCAACGGCGCAACAAGCCAAAAAGGGGGGGGGAAAACCCCCCCAGTATCGTAACCTTGTCGTCGACCTTTTGAGTGCTCGGCGATAGATACATGTCCCTCTTTCCCGTACCTAGTCCGCGTATCCCCGCACCTCCGAGACCTTCCCGCCTCCCGCCCCGCTTCCCACCGGATGTCCGGCGCCCTCCACCAAACGTGTGAGATATCGTAGTCGAGGCCACCACTGACTGTCAGTGTCAAGGACATCACAGAGTATTTACTTGGCGGGCGTGGAGATCATTCGCTGCACACACCCAAACTACCTCATCATCCCCCCCCCCCCCTTCTATATTCGAAAACCCCATTCATGCCTTTGTGAGATCCCGCCGACGGATCCCAATAGAGGGAACATGTCCTCCATGATTCCACCCCAAAGGCATCCACGTATTCGACTGCCTAGTTCCAACCCTTCCACCGTCTCCAACCGCCCGTCCTATTAGTGTAGGCCCTGCTAGGCTCGCAGTGTAAGCTGTCATCTCTGCCACCGTCGACTTCCCGCCCGGTGGAAGGAAGCGCGCAGGTGGGTGTGGTGAAAGTGATTGGACAAGAGTCCAGGGTTCCTCGCGGCAAAGGGCGCCTGTCGCGGTGGCAGTGAGTGCGCCGGCAACGTACATCCAGGCGATCGCCAAAGGTAGGTATAGGTAGGTAGACCCATAAGCTGCCGAGCCACCCAGGGCAGGGTTGGCGCCCCCCCCCCCCTGGCCCCCATTATGCGGGCAGACGGCACGGGCGAGTTGACGTTTGTGGGTGGTGCTTTGAACGATCGAGCAAGGGGTCGATGTGTCCGATAACGCTCTGTTGATGGGAGGGGGGCGGGCGGCCAGGCAAACCTTGATCTTGTTTGGTCCCTTTCACTGCGTCCGCCTGTTCTCGGGCAGCTCCATCCATACATGAGTCCACAACCGGGGGAGATGAAGGAATGTCGCCGCTCGTGCGCGTGACGCCACCATCAAACATCGGTGACGATGTCTTTTTTTTT
>PJEX01000161.1:32325-44456 GCA_005350895.1 Colletotrichum tanaceti
GGGGGGTAAATAGGTTACACGGCGGTCGTCCTCTCAAAGAACGCTCGCATAGTTCGTGCGAGAGAGGTTCGTCGCATGGCTGATATTGTCATTGCGAAAGAGACAGGTTGAATGGCTCCCCTACCTGCCGAAGCCCGTTTGGAGCCTCGCCGCCATTTCAAGACAACATTCAGCTTTTTCTTTGTACATGATTGCGCTGTGTGTGCCCCTCGCTCAAAACAGGGTTCCGGACGAGTTTGTTTCTTCAAGGAATTTACAACTTGCAAGACCAAGAGACGCAACGAACACACACACACACACACACACACACACACACACAAGAAAATCCCAAAAACTCTTTGTCACTTTTTGTGTGTCACTTTTCCTTCTGTTACTGCGCCGGAGGGAGAAGCCATAGTAGACGGTCCTCTCTGCCATTGGGAAAACTGAATGAGAGCTCAGGCCAGCCAGGGAGTCGGTGGTGCTACAAGAAGTCCATGTCGGCCATTGACGTGCCTGACATGGCCCATGAACGGTCCGTTTGGGTCATGAAGGGGCTCCAAGGTCGCTCGAATCTGTACCACAACATCATGTCTACTGGCTCAAAGCAAAAGTCGTGCGGGAATGTCGCCGAGCCGTACGTCGAGTTGCCGAAAGAGTGCAAGTTGAAGACGGCAGCATCGTCAAAGATCAGTCAGCCATAACCCGGATTACCATCCAACTGTCTGTTCGTCAGGGGCCATGACAAAGCCGGATTCAAACTCGGCTAGGAACAGTAAGTATAGCCATAGTGTTACCCTGATAACGGCTCAGCTATCAAGTTTTACCGACTCGAGAGAATTGCCCATCATGGGTGCGGAAGTTCGGGATAGTGGCACACTACCCATATGGCCTATAATGCCAGGCAACCCAAAGTCTAGATGGTTCCTACTCTGCATACACACCAGAGCGCGAACACCCGCGAACATCCCGGCCCTTTTGCCATGCCGGTTTAGTCTTGGGCCGCATCGGGGGCATCGGGGGCATCGGGGGCACCGGGGGCGGTCCCCGTCCGGCCGGTCCCCTACAGTCTAGAAGATCCGGGAGGGGGGGGGCTCTCATAACGGCCCCGCCCTCTTCCGTCAATGTCACCGATACCGACTGGAAGTCAAGATTTCTCAGACAAAATCTCTCTGAAGCAAGGCTACTTGAAAAAATGCCCCCAAAGTCGTCTACGCAGTCTCTATGTTGTCGCCATCAATGCTTACATTAGACGTCCCTCGTCCCTTTCAACATGTATTAGTCACTTCCAGATATAACAACAACAACAACAACAACAACAACAACAACAACAACAACATCAACAACATCAACAACATCAACAACATCATCATCAACATCATCATCAACAAAACACCAGACTCAGACCCGCTCACTTCCACGCCGTCCGCCGCAGCCAGTCCCCAATGACCTCCATCACCTTGACCGCCTTGGCGTTGCCGTCCCGCACCGTCGCCGGGTCCGACACGGCGGCCCCCATCTCGTGCAGGTCGAAGGCGTGGATGACGTCCGGCACCAGCAGCCACTTGACGCTGCCCCTCGCGTCCTCCGCCTCCCACGAGAACCGCTCGTCGCGCAGCTCGAGCTCCTGCTGCTGTCGCCCCGACGCGGCGGCGGCGGCCGTCTCGTCCCGGCCGACCCTCGTCGCGGGGGGCCGCCCCTTGCCGGCCAGCTTGCACGCCAGCTCCCACGCCTCGTAGGCCAGGTAGTCCAGCTCGGCGGCGACGAGGCACACGTTGGCGGGGAAGTCGGCGCGGCCGGCGTACAGCGGCGAGATGAGCGTGTCCCGCAGGTTCGTGCCGTAGGGGATGTAGCTCCAGTCGAAGACGTCGGCGAACTCGAGCACGAAGTCGCGCCTCTCGCCGCGGATCCCCGGCAGGCCCGCGCCCACCTTGTACGGCCGGCGGTCGTGCTTCTCCGCCGTCGGCGTGACGAAGTCGGTCGGCGGGTAGATGGGCACGATGGCCCCGGGCGCCGCCGTCGCGTGGTCCCGGACCGACGGCATCTGCGACAGGCACAGCGTCAGGTTGCCGCCCGCGCTGAACCCGGCGAGCGCGATGCGGCCCCTGTCGATGGGCAGCGAGGCGTCGTCGACCACGGCGAGGTACAGCGCCTCGAGGTCGTGCAGCGCCCGCGGCCACGGCGCCCACGGCGCCTTCCAGTAGTGCAGCGCCACCACGAGCACGCCGTTGAGGTCGGCAAAGGTGCGGTTCCAGGCGTCGTCGTCGTCGGGGACGCCGATGCAGAAGCCGCCGCCGTGGATCGTCACGAGCGTCGGCAGGCTCTGGGGGGACGCCTGGTCGTAGTTGTAGTTGGACGGGAAGAAGATGCTGCGGGAACTGGCAGTTAGCTACACTGACATGTATGTATTTAACTATATAGTCGGCTGAAAGCAATACCCTCATGTGAGAGGGTTACAGGGTGACAGGGTGACAGGGGAGGGGGTACATACCGTACAGGCAATGCCTTTCTACAGTCATACTGCTTGATGATATCGGGTCGCTGGGCGGGCGGCCAGAAGTACGACTTCCAAGCCTCGAAGCCGGCCTTTTGGAAGTACCATTGCTGCAGTGTCGAGATCTTGGTCCCGTACACGATGCGGTTGAGTAAAGGGGCCACCGGTTGGTAGACGGGCCTGCCGGACTCTGCGTTGTTTGCGAGGCCCATGTCTGCTGCCATTGATGTCTTGAAGGGGGGTCTGGTGTCGTCGTCGCAGCTTTGAAGGGAGGAAGGGAGAGGGGAATAAGGGTTCCTGTCAACGGTATATGACCGCCTCTCTCTCGGGGGGAGGGGGGGGGCCTTGGTGCCGTAGGTATTAACGGGGTTCGAAACGAGGCTGCTGGGTGACGACAGCGACGCGACGACGATGATGGCGACGATGATTAAGATGACTACGACGGCTACGATGACTACGATTACTACGACTGGAACGGGCTCGGGAAGGTTGACGGTTCCGAAGGATAGTAAAAAGAAAGACTTACAGAATCTGCCAGAAGACCAAAGGGCGCATTAGCCGATGTCTTTTCTCCCCCCTCTCTCTCTTTCTTGTCTCTTTCTTGTACAGACGGCGGCGGAAACTTCAGATCGAGACGAGACGAGCCCCCTCCCTACTCACTAGGAAAGTCATATCATCGTGCGTTGGGGCGGGGGGTGAACGGACCTTGGGAGGGGGTTCGAACTACATATACATAAGCCATGTAAAAGGACTGGCGCAGTTTCACTAGTCTGCGACCCTGACCCTGGGTACCTGGACGAGCGAGAGCCCATCCATTGTATGGTGGCGGGCGGGAACAGCAGAGACACCGAGTGCCCGGCGGACGAACCGCGGTGCGCGATGACGAAAGCAGGGACGGGCGTTCGGACGGTGCACAATACCTACGAACGAGAGCAGCAGTGCTCGCGGGGGATACCTACGGTAGATAGATACCTAGAGCAGGTGGCGGCCCATGTTCATGCCGCCCCGCCGCTTGTCATGTCAAACGTTGGCTTCCCGTGCATTGGCCGGACGGAGCAGCAGCTGTTGCATAGGTATATTTGGGTAGGTAGCGTGGTAGCATGGCTTTGCATGTGCTTCGCCTCCTCCCATGCGGTGGTGGTGTTTCTTGTTCCTGGCCGGGCCACAGAGTCCAAGCTCAAGCTCTTGGGGGAATTGGGGGACTTGGAGGACTTGTTGGAAGACTTGGAGGACTTGAAAGACTTGAAAGACTTGGGAGAAAATCCTCTCGGATAGACAGAGTTCGACGAGTACCCATGACCCCCGTCCAATCCATCTGTCAGTACCCAAGTACCCAACAATGTATGGAAACCCTCTCTGCCCCTTCTCACAGCTGTCTTCTTGGTTTTGAAGTAAACAACAGTCAGTGGTAGATAGGATGGAGAGACCGCCCCTCATCTTTCGCACACAGGCAAGTCTGGGAAAGGTGGACCCCCCCCCCCAAGCCCCCTCCCGCTTACCCCGGGCCGGACTGACTACCGGAGCTGGCTCCCGGAGCTCCGGCCGTTTCACGGAACCCTTCCTCCTACACAACTACCTACCTCAAAGACAATTAATTGTGCCGGCGAGGCAGCATTGGCTGAGAGGGAGGTGATCATCACGCAGAGATGAATCGACCGGTCCATCTCCTCCCTTCCCATCATTGAACGCGAAAAAGGAAGCGCCCACAGTCTCACCCTGGAAAAAACATCACCCTCGTCTCGTGCATGCTCTCTCTTCCCATTCCAGTCGTGCTGTGCTCTCTACGGCATCGTCGTCGCGTACCTAAACAAAACACATAATAGTACAAAAACGGCGACCCTCATGTGACCCGTCTAACCCGTTGCATTCCAAGCCGTCAACGCCACCGTCATTCATCTACTTCCATCTCATAGACTCGACGGCTTCTGCACCACCACTTCGTCGCCGTCGTCGTCGTCGTCGTCGTCGTCCGGATCCTCGATGCTCGTCCGCCGCGCAGCCTCAATCGCCGCCTGGATCGGCTTCTCATCGTCCCCCGTCGCCGTCTCGTCCGTACATGATGACCCCTTGTCCGTATCCGGCGTCTTTTCGTCCTTGCCGTCTTTCTTGCCCGCGAAAGGCCACAGTCCGCTAAAGGCCTTGCCGCCCGATCCACTTCCCTGGGACGGGTGCATGGCAACGGGCTTCAGGATGCTCTGGTCGTCGGGGTCCGTCCCCGGCGCGGCTTCCACCTCGGGCATGGCGAAGTCGCCGAATTCCTCGTCGTCATCCTCCTCCTCATCTTCCTCATCGTCAGAGTCGTTCTGTCCGTCGAATCGAGGGTTGTTCTGGCCTTGCCGTCCTGCACCACGCCACCACGATCTCTGTCCCGCTTGACTCCACGCGCCCGTCCCCGCTGCTGCTCCTGCTGCTGCTGCGCCCGTTCCGCCATGATCGTCGTTGTCCTCGTCGCTCGAGTTTTCTTCGTCGTCTTCGTCGTCCGCGAAAGGGTTCTTCAACGGCTCGCCTTCGCCAGACTCTTCCCTGTCGCCCTTTCCACTCTCAACCTCGCCGCCCTCGTCACGAGATGCGGCCGCGGCCGCGTTCTTCTTTTGGTGCATCGCTAACCGGGCTGCCAGTTGCAGTCGAGCCCTTGACGGCGGCGTGTTCAGCGGTGGTGGTGCCGGTGGCGGAGGCGGCGGGATCGATGGCGGATCGAGCGGTGACGACGAGTTGCCCAGAGGGTCGGTGTAGGCCCGGAACTACGGAAGAAGACAAACTAGTTAGCTGGGGCGGCTCGTTCCGACAAAGGCGTGGCGGGCGCGAGAAGGCCTCCCCGGACCGGGGGAAGCAGGTTTTCGTCAAATGTCGTGAGGCTGCGTCTGTCATACGAGGAAAGGACCCGATTCCCGGCAGGTTGAAGCGGTTAAGAAAAGTCCAAAGTTGCCTGGTATCCCAAGGAATCGACGCCGGCGCGGACGGGGGACATGTAATCCTACACTATGCGTCGTCCTTCCCCTTCTCTCGCAGTATATCATGATGAATACGCCCCGACTCCATCGCCATCTATCTCCCGTCTCTCTCTCTCTCTCTCTCTCTCTCTCTCTCTCTCTCTGACTCTCTCTAACGCACACACTCTCTCTCCTTCTCCCTCGCTGGCGTCGTTCCTGGAGCTCCTTATTCCTCCATATCCTCGCCCATGCCATCTCTATTCAGTCTCCGTCTAAGCCATGCCATCATGCCGAGGGATGGTCGAAACATGTACATGTCCTCGTCCGACTCTATGTCGCCGAGCTCTTTCTCTCCGGTTCCCTCGTCGTCCTCAACTACAAGAAACGGTTCTTCGCCGTCTACGCCGTCTTCGACGGCTTCATCCATTTCATGTCCTGTTCCGCAGCCGGCGCTATCGCCGGTACCCTCTTGGCTTCTTTGAACACGACAAGGCATTTCACTCCCGTCTGCGCACTACGCATTCCTCTTCGGGTCCTTGTCCTCGTCGGAATCCGGGTTGTTGTCGGCAATCGATTGTGGTGTCCGGGGGTCCAGCGCGGGAGGTTCCGTCTCACGAAGCTTGGAGAGCACATCACTCACCTCATTGTTCACATCTTCATCGTTCTCCTCTTCACCCTCGTCCTCTTCGTCGCTGGAACTGCCAAAGCCCGACATGAGAGTACCTGAGCTAATGGCAAACGGGCCAATGCCGTTGTTGCCACCGCTCTCTTGGATGTCCGTGTTGCCGTTGAGGCCGGCGTCGGCGAGGGCACTGGAGCCGGTGTTTCCTTGGGAGTTGGAGAAGGACGACCCGAGGCCGGAGAGGCCGACGGCCGCCAGTCCGTTGCCAGACATGCCGGCGCGGTTGCCCAGCGCCACCTCGGGACGGACGCCGCCGAGAATGGCATTGTCTCGCTCGCGGGTCTCGGCCAGCGCCCCCTCGACGTAGCTGATCCATCGAGGGTCCATAACCCTTTCAAGGACTGTCTCTGACAGGAGCTCGGGAGGGTGTCGTTCCGTAAACTTGACCACCTCTTCAGCGATCAAAGTCAGATGACCCATGTAGCCCATACGCGTCTTCATCTTGGCCTGCGACTCGTCGCTAGCGAGCTGGCCGTTGATAATGGCCGTCGTGATGTCGGCGGCCTCGAACAGTGACACGGCCAAAGTCGGGTTGTAGCCCCGGTCCATGGGTCCGTTAAAAACCTGCTGAACAATATCATATACCACGTTGTGGAGGAAATTATTCCACGGGTACGCAAAGAAGAAAGACTGCTCTCCCGTGTCAGCTCTCGGCCACATGCCACAACGTCACGCTGTCAAAAAAGAACGCGGAAATTATTTTTTTCGCCCAACTCACCAGAATCGTTGGCACAACGCGGTGCTCCACAAACTGAAGCTTGAGATAATCGCCCACCACCGGTTTCACAGTGCTTGGGTCGGGCCGCTGAGGAACAGCAGGCGGCAGGTCACTGGTGTCCTTCTCCACGGTGGCATCGTCCGCTCCCGCAGGTACCGGAGCCGCTTCTGGGGCATCTGGGACGGGAGGGGCCACAGGGATATCCGGAGCTGGCGCAGTCTCGGATTCGGGCTCCTGGCCCGTCTCTCCCGTTTCGGCTTTCGGGCCGGAATCAATCACCGACTTGGAGAACAGAGGCGCTGGCACGTCTTCGGGGTGCTGGGGAGGCTCGGGAACGGCAGGGGCCGCCGTGTCGGCGGAATTGGGTTTGGCTTCCGACTCGGTGGCGCTGGGGGTGTAGACGACAGACGAGTCGGACTCATCGCCCTTTTGGTTATCGTCGGAAGTTGTGCTGCGGTCTGCCATTTCGTCTTTGCCGCCATTGTTGTTGACGTCGTCGTCGTTCAGAGAGAGCTCCTCCACCTTGGTGATGGTGGCATCCTCCGCGATTTTGTCAGCGTCAGCGCCGGAGTCGGTTTTGGCGTCCTTCTCGGGTTCTGTCATAGCCGTCTTTCTCTCAAGCGACGTCACTTTACTCTCAACATCAGCAGATTCCGACTCCTTCTCTTTGTCAGCCTTGGAAACTGGTTTTGCCGCAGCAACAGCCTCTTCGCTCGCGGGGGGTTTGGGCTTGGTTGGGGAGAGGGGCGCGACAACCAAATCGGGGTCGTCGAAGCGCTGCTCCTTGATCTTGTCGTCGGCGACATTCAGCCTCGGGGAGCTGAGGGGCTCGTCGACAAAGTCGTCTTCGTCTCTGTCCAAGAAGGACGAGGCGGGCGGGGCGGCAACGGGGATCTCTTCTTCAGCCTTGACGAACTCGTGGGACGTGTCCTCATTCATCTCGCGGCTTGGCTCAACCTCTTCGAATCCGTCGTCGTCTGAGATATTGGTTACCTCTAAACGGCGTCCCTCCTCGGGGGAAGAATGCCCGATGCGCATAGTCAAATCGTCGGTGGACGAGGGCGCTTCTTCTCCGCGGTTTGGGGTAAGCTTACCCTCCGTTCTCATGCGCTGGCGCTCAGCGTCTCTGGAAGCAATCAAATCTTCGGAGCCGACCTCGTTGAGCAGGCCCATGTTGCTGCAGTGGAGCAGCTCGGCCATCAACTCGCACGTCTTAAAGCGGTCGAATCCGAGGGGCTCAATCTTGTCGCCAAAGGTAGAGCCCAGCCGCTGCTTCTTGGTCGGTGTGTTCATGATGAGGTTGACAAAGTCGGGAACGTGTTGGGCAAACAGGCGCAGGAGGGTGCCAAGGTAGATTGGGTCGCGGCTCGAGGGGATCGAGTTGGCCTCGGTGCCGACGTCGGGATCGTAGTCCGAGTTGTTCTTCCTGATGACTTCGATGATGATGCCCACACCCACGGTTAGCGGGTTCCCACCTCCTAGCATGTACTTGATCAGCTGCTCGATGCAGGGCTGGGAGACGAGCTGGCGAGTCAGCTCGTTGGGGCCGATGCACTGCTGCTCGTTCTGCGAGGCGTTGGCGGAAATGGTGATGATGGCCTTGATAAAGTCGCCGGCGGCCGTCTGGACGACCCAGCTATGTTCGGGGCCGAGGCACGAGAGCAAAGTCGGCACGACGTCTTGGGAGTACAGCCACTATTGGGGGGGGAGAGAGAGAGAGAGAGAGAGATTTCGTTAGATTCGGAATGGGCGTCACACCATCACTCGAGCAGGGAAGCGGCGCAGACTTACCTCGACAACGCCCTGGCCGCCCTCGGTGCGGTCAAGGGCAATGATTTTGAGGAGCAAATCCATGATCATGGGACACTCGACGTGGCGGAGAAGGTCGGGGACGGCGTCGGGCAGGGACTTGAGGAGAGTGACCATTTCCTCCGTCTTCTTGTCGAACAGGGCCTCGTTGACTTTCGTAAAGTAACTGGCTTGCAGAGGATCCAGAGGAGTAGGTCGCTTCAAAAAGTGCCAAAAGTCGCAGACCAGGGGCTGGTTCTCCATCATGGCCTCGTAGATGGACCAGGTGTCGGACGACAGGACCTCGGCGGCAACGTAGGCATAGCGGTTGCGCTTCTTCTCCTGCTCCTCCTCTTCATTGTCGGTGTCGGTGGCGCGAGAGGAAGCGCGGGGTCTTGAGAAGGGGAGGAGGCGGCCCTTGCCCTTTGTCTCCTCGGCGGGTTCGTCGGTGTCGGGGGTGGCGACGGGCTCTAGTTTGGGGGCGACGACGTATTCGAGCAGGGTCTTGAGGACGTTATCCTCGCGGAGGTACTCAATGAGCTTTGTGTTGTGTGCCTTGAGCTCCTGGATCAGGTCGCTCTCGTCGAGAAGATCTTCTACGGTGAAGTCGGGTTTCTCGAGGATGGTGTCGATGGTGGAAATGTTGGCGTAGCCGCCGAATCTCCAAAACATGATGGCGGTGTTGGCAGACGATCTATGTCACGGCGCCGGACGAGTCGCGGCGACGATTGACACGGAACGGGGAGACGGTCAGGTGAGCAGCAAGCTGGGAGGGGGGCATGCGAAGGTCGGTATCCAGCCGGGATTTCGGGGAGGTGAGCGGGGTCCCAAAGAAGAAGATGGGGAGGAGGATGAGAGGGATAACGATTCGAGTAGAGCGAGTGTCAAATGTCGTCTTGCTTGCGAGAGTAGCGAGGCATGCGAAATGTCGTCGTCGTCGTCGTCGTCGTCGTCGGTGTTAGGTTTGGGTATCGGTCGCTCTGATTACTGAGAACTGAGCGACGAACACTACATTAGCGACGAGGTCGGCGGAGCGATGTGGTGACGCAAGTGCGGAATGGGAGGAAGGGTGAGAGGAGGGGGAGGAGGTGGAGGAGTATGAAGCGGAATTAGAAATGTGCGTGGTGGTAGATGATGTCGGCGACGGGGGTAGAGGGGCAGCAGAGCAGGCCAGGCGCATCGGACCCAAAAAAAAGAGGAGAGCTACTTTGACGATGGAGGGGGAGGGGAGAGATGAGGGAAAATTGGCGACAAAGCCACAGGGTGAACACAGTAGAAATATAGCAAGGAATTAAAGATGCGATGCTGCTACTGGTGACGGGGAATGAACGACTTGGAGCGGCAAGCCGAAATGTTCTGGATACCAGCCAAGCAACGAGCCGCAGTTGCAGCCGCAGTTGCAGTCGCAGTCGCAGTGCGCGTACCGGTCTCAACGAAGCATCAAACAATGAACGGGGCAGTTCGTGATGGTGGTGGGAGGCGCTCAGCAAGTTGTAGGGGATGGGCGATGGGCGGCCAGGGCTGACTCGGGGAGACAGAGAGAGAGAGAGAGAGAGAGAAGTGAGCGAGAGCGAGAGGCTAACGTACGTGCAAAAAGTGGGAAAGCTGGACGTCTTCTTGTGTCGTGTCGTATCGTCGGGTCAAGCTTGTCTTGGTATGAATGAGTATCCCCCCGTACGAAGAATAGAGGCCAAGATGCCAAAAGGACCGTCGGTGGTGGAGCCGGGCCCGTCGTTGTCGTCGTCGTCGGTGGCCGGGTTGAATCGTCGGGTCGATTGGGAAGAAGGTTGTGTGGTTGTGGTTGTGGTTGTGGGTTGTGGTCGTGTGGTAGTCGAGGTCGTGTGCTGGAGGGGGCGGAGGCAGCGCAGGTGTTTAGGAAGAGAATATGCGTGGCGTGGGTTGGGTGGATGGGTGGGCGCAAGGTGAGAGAGATTCATCAATTCAGATGGGAGAGATAGCCGACGTCGTCAAGATGGGACTGCCAGCGGCAGGTTGAGGTACAGACTAGGCAATTACAGTACAGAGTACCCTAGAGAGATAGGTACCTAGGTGGGCACTACGGATACCTAGGCAGCTAGGTAAGGTACCTACCTACCTTACCTTAGGTACCTAGGTAAGATACCTAGGCAGGTAAGGTAGACAAGGATAATTATGTAAGGCCAAATGCTACCTTGCTCGAGGGTCGCCGAGTCGAGCCGAGTTGGGGGGAGTTGGGGGGAGTTGGAGTGCCCAGCTGACAGTGCCGGCTTGGGGTTCATGTGTGAGCTGGCAAGAGTGAGTTGCAGTTGTAAATGAGGAAGAAGAGGAGTGAGTAGGCAGGTGAGCCAACCACAAAATGGGTACTGTGTTTGTGTGTGTGTGTGTGTGCGTTGTGTGACCTGGCCCTCGGAGCTCTGGGGATGGCTGAGCAGTGAGCAGTGCTGACCTTGCTGCAGTCCCTGTACACCTGGCGCTGGTCTTGGAGTGTGTCCAAAGCTTCCCTTCCCTTCCTGTTTCTGTTTTGTTCTGTTCTGCATGCGCACAGTACCCATTTTAGACAGGATAACAAAGGCAGCCAGCCAGCCCTCCATCACATGGATTAAGGGGACAGGCAAGAGAGCAGCAAAGGCCAACAACCCAGGGCTGATCGGATCCACTGCCGGCTGCCAGCTGCCACAAGGCAGCCAAGTCGGCATGCAAATGTTGTAGTGTAGGTAGCTACCCGGGGGTTTTAGTCATCATTCTGCTGCGCTAGAAACCCCTCCTCACCGTATGTATCTCGGGGATAAGTAACCTCCCCTCGAGGAGAGAGGAGAGAGGAAAGATAAAAGAAAAACGCAGATAAGGTCAAGGTAACCCCCCTCCGTGGGGCCGACGGCGACCGACCGGGGGCCAAACAACATGTCCTTGACTGTCTGTGCCTGTGTGTCTGTGCCTGTGCCTGTGCCTGGGACGGCCTACGATTCAAGAGGGGGCCAAGACAAGGGAAGCGGATGGCCAAATGCGATGGTGGCGCCGCCTCCATCAGATTCCGGGAATTATCCTGTCAAAGACACGGTCTCGAACAGCCTCATCTGTTCCGATCGCGGACGTCGACGACGACGCCAGAAAAGAAGAAAAAAAAGAAAGCAATTCGGTTGTTTCGTTTTGGGTGATGATAGTGGGGGTGGTGGTGGTTGTGGTGGTGGTTGTGGTGTACAAGCAGGAATCAATTGCGTAAGGTACCTCCCCTTCTATCACCTAGCACCTAGGTACCTAGGAGGTAGGTATCCGTACTGTTGTGTTAGTACCGAGGTGTTAACCCTAAGTTGGAAAAGATACTTCTCGGAAGTTCCTCGGCCGTCTTGCCCCCTTGGCACCTGGCCGGAAGGAACAGCTAGGTACAAAACCACTAACAGCTTCCTCGGTTGAACACAGATACACATTGACGGTCCTTCCGAACATTTCAGAGCTTCTAGTGAGAGAAGAGAGAGAGAGAGAGTGTGTGTGTGTGAGAGAGAGCAAGACGAATGAGGATGAAAACGAACGTGAAAGTGAGATGGAAAATAAAGGGAGGAGAGC
>PJEX01000161.1:44556-66007 GCA_005350895.1 Colletotrichum tanaceti
CCCCCCCCCCCCCCCCGGGCCCGTCGCCACGTTGCTCGTCTCCCTGCAGGACGCAGAACGCAGAACACCCGCCCACGTTGTCAGCCGCCGCAATCTGTCCGGGCCATTCTTCCCAAGCAATGTCCCCCCCCCCCTTCCATGTCGCCGCTTGTCACCCGCTAAATACATCCCTCCCGAACGCTGGCCCAACCGGTACAAAAAAAATAAAACCAATAATAATCATAAATGATAATAATAAATAATACTCGGAGAGATAGGCAATGTCTTGAAGTCTTCACCAAAATGGGCATGCCATCCGCCCGTCTCCCTAAAGTTCGAAACCCTTGTTTTCGGTCCACAAGATCCAGAGTTGGGGGAGGAAGGTTGGATTTCTTTGCCGTCCGACAGTCTAAGTTGACGACCTGTGTCTCAGCAAGGGATTCGCTGCCAGCTGGCTCGCTCGTGGTTGCAGACGAAGAAATGTCCTGAGCTTCATCTGCCGACCCAGCTGACGAAGCATAACACAACCAACGCCTGCCTGGCTTATGAGATCAACATCTCAGGGGGTAACAGTTGCATGCGGCCAGGCAGGACACCAAGAGAGTAAGCACTGCCTGCAACAGACTAACAGCGCACTCCGGAAAACACCCACGTTGCCCGGAATTCATGTTCTCATCGTAACAACCAACCTTGTCAAAGTTGTCAAGCAAGGAGGCCCTCCAATTGACTGACACTCGGACATGCCCGCACCGCACACACTGTGACCGCGATACCAATTCAATCTTGATGCGACTCACGATGGAGGATTGTGCCTACAGAAAAATTAACGATGATATCTTGACAAACCACCAAGTCTTCCTATGCAGCAGCCGAAGGTATCGGTGTGAAAACCACAGAGCCGACTTGTCCACAGAGTACAGAGGCCAGTGAGTTTCGACGACGGAAATAGCTCCAGCTTACGGGTCTGACGACTGAGATGGCTCCAGCTTACGGATCTGACGACTGGGATAGCTCCAGCTTACGGGTCTGACGACTGAGATAGCTCTAGCTTGCAGAAATGACGACTGGGATAGCTCCAGCTTACGGGTCTGACGACTGAGATAGCTCTAGCTTGCAGAAATGACGACTGTAACTCCAGTTTACGAATCTGACGACAGAACGATAATATTGCCATGATCAAAACAGACCACTAGGAACATCCCAAGCCCCTTGGAAGCCTGTCTGGGGTTGCTTGATGATCGAACATGATGGGCTCAGATGGTGTCATGCGCTTACGTCATTCTCTAGTCTTCGGCGCATAAGCATTTAGTGTACTGCTGTGCCGCTGTGACAAACACCACCACGCTGGAGAGAGAGAGAGAGAGAGAGAGAGAGAGAGTGTGTGTGTGTGTAGTGTACGAGTGTGCGTGGGAAAAGGGGTCTCTGTTTCCCAAGCAAAACCGACTTCTAGTCGAATCTATGAATGTTAGTAATCGGTAGGATTTGTCAATCTCCACCGGGTAGTTTGCGATATGATGCCTCGACTTAAAGAAGAGAACGCGGTTGAAAGTTGTACAGATCTTGTGTGCGTATACTCTTCAGATCATTAAAATAGCCCCTCCCTGCCTTGTGATAAATAGCACAGCTCATCACCATCCGCACCTCCGCACTCATCGACTACTTCAACTTGACCCCCTTGACCTACCTCAGCCTCTCCGGTTCGTTCAACATCATCATGTCGGAGCTCACAGCACTGCCCAAGGGATCCCTGATCCTCGTCACCGGCGCCAACGGATACATCGGCTCCCAAATCATCAACACGCTCCTTCAACTGGGCTACCGCGTCCGTGGCACGGTCCGGTCCGAAAAGCCATGGCTCACCGAGCTGTTCGAGAACAAGTACGGCGAGGGCGTCTACGAGCAGGCGGTCGTCCCTCGTCTCGACGACCCGGAGGCTCTCGGGCAGGTCATGGCTGGCGTTGACGGCGTCATCCACGTGGTATGCATAGACTCATCAAAATCTTTTCTGGCCAGGAAGTGTTTTTGACCGTTCGATTGACTGACACCCAGCGCCAAGGCTTCCGAGGTTTCCATGACCGACGACCCCAACGCCTCCATTCCTTGGGTGGTAAAGGCAACCGAGAGCGCCTTGGCGGCCGCGGCGAAACACTCCTCGGTCAAGCGAGTCGTTCTCACGTCTTCCGCCTTTTCAGCAGTGATCCCCATCGCTGACAAGAAGGGCGTTTACGTCGACGAGAGTACGTTTTTTCTCCCCCCCCCTTTGCGTCCTGTAGAGGGATGGGAGGGTTTTACACTCCCCGCCCCCCCCCCCGTCTCTACGGTTGTCGCCCAGCAGTGTTGCTAGTGTGGTACTGACCAAGGATCTTAGCGACATTCAACGAAGATGCCATCAAGGCCGCCTGGGACCCCAACACTCCCAAGGAGCTCAAGACGGTTTCCGTCTACGCGGCGTCCAAGGCCGAGGGCGAGAGGGCTGCTTGGAAATGGGTCGAAGAACACAAGCCCGGTTACACATTCAACACCATCCTGCCCAATTTCACCGTAAGAGCCCGAACCCATCACCTAGCGAAGTTGTCACTTCGAAGCTAACATACGTTTGCTCTTTTAGACGGGAGAGATTCTCCACCCCGAAATCAGGGGCTCGACCATGGGCATTGCCCGCGACGTGCTGAAGGGCCAGGGAGATATGCTGGCCGTCTTCATGCCGCGTAAGTGTATCCCCCCCAAACGAGGGCAGGGCTAGTGCACGCGGGGCTAACGTGAAGATCCATAGAACGGTACGTCGACGTCGTCGACGTCGCGCGTCTCCACGCCATCGCCCTCCTCGCCGAACCGGTCAAGTCGCAGAGAATCTGGGCGTCCGCTCCGTCCGTCACCATGTCGGACTTTATCGATCTCTACCACGAGCTGAGGCCGGACAACAAGCTCATCCCAGCGAAGCCCGCGAACGAGGGCCGCGATCTCACCGAGGTCCCGCCGGCAGCCAAGGCCGAGGGTTTGTTGCAGAAGTACTTTGGCCGGAAGGGATGGACTCCTCTCAGGGAGAGCGTCGAAGCGGGAATCCGCGATTTGTGATTCGAGCTGAATGAGAGAACGCGGTCGGTTTCTAGGATCCTACCTCGGTGTTGATACCGAGTCGATATGTGATGAGACCGGAACAATCCTTTGAGATTCTATGACAGGGAGAATGGATTGGTGATAGAAACATGCCTATGGTTATTGGATATATCTTGTCTCATGGTTTCTCTCCTCACAGTCTCGCCGTTCAGAACATGACCGGAAGCTTCAACTCTGTAACTAAATCTAGTCCTAGGATGTTGATTTTGATTCCCAAACTTCATATTGCTACTGGTAGAAGACCACAGACGCATTTAAAAGCGTGACAGGAGTCTAATTGTTACGTGAGATGAGTGAGAGTGCAGTGCAGCAGTGCAGGTGGTGATGAGAGTGAGCAGGTGTGGTGAGTGAGCGAGTGATGAGCAACAACCAACCAATGCCGAGTACCTCTATAGCCAAATCACGTGATGATAAGATAAACAGAGCCCCACCCAAGGTCTCGGCCGTGTGCCTGCGGATGATGCGTTTCCTTCCAAACCAAGAAAAAGCAGCATCGCGACACGTCTTTGAACGTAATCCTCCAACTTCTTTGTGCGCCGCTTCGTGCCTAGCTAACAGCATGGCCAGCTTCCCCACGTTCGACCCGTCCCGTCTTACGAAGAAGGCGGCCGCGCACTACTCCTCCGAGTCGGAAGAGGACGACGACGATGATTACCTTGCCCCCGTCGCGGACCCCTCGCAAGCTGACGACTTTGGCGACCTGAACCCGCGAAAGCGCCGGCGCGTAGGCAACACAAAGGAGAGCGCCGCTCTCGGAATCTTTGGATCGGATAGCGAAGACGATGGCCCCGGGCGGCGATGGAAGAAGAAGACGCTGCGCAGCAAGGGCATGAGCTTCGTCTCCACGGGCGCCACCACACTCGACCGAGATGACGACGAGGTGAACAGTGCAAACACGAAGGAATACTCGGACGACTCAAACGACGACAACGACGACAATGATGATGATGATGACGAGGATGAAGACGAAGACGAGGTTGGCGGAGTCGGCTTGGGATTCGGCGGAGCCCAGCGCGGCTTAGGCTTCAAGCCCGCCCAGCACGAAGAGACCGACCAGGGCGCAGCCGTAGCTGCCGCTCCTCCCGCTCGACCGTTCCCCAAGACCAAGTTCGACGGCAAAAACCCCCTCGGCCGTGGCTTCGTGCCGTCGTCCGCAAACGTGCCCGTCTTGCGAGCCGACGTCCAAGATGCACCTCCCCCGCCAAAAGTGGCCCACCCCAGTGCCTTCGGCCCAAAGGGAAAGGCGAAGCCCAATCCCAAGTCCTTCGGCGCCCGGATGATGGCCAAGATGGGCTACAAGGAAGGGGATGGTCTCGGAAGAGAAGGACAGGGCCGGAGCGTCATCATCGAGGCGCACCTCCGACCGCAGGGCGTCGGTCTTGGTGCCGTGAAGGAGAAGTCAGAGCATGAGAAGAAGGAGGAGAAGCGACAGGCCAAGTTACGAGGCGAGGAGGTGGTCGATTCGGAAGAGGAAGAAAAGAAGAGGAAGAGAGAACGGAAAAAGAAGGCCGCCAGCGCCGGCGGCAGCAGCAGCGTCAGCACCCCGAAACGACAAAAGCCCAAGTACATGACGGCCGAGGAGATCAAGAAGTCCGCCCCCGGCCTTCACATCCCCGAGGCTTTCGCTCCCATTCTCGACATGACAGGACCGGGCAACAAGCTTCTGACCACCGCGTCTGGGCTCCTGACGCCCACCTCCTCTGCAGTCGTCGAGTCTCCCGAGGTGGCGGCTGCTCGCAAGCTGGTCAAGAGAGCACACGCTGACTTGGCAGCTTTCTCGGAGGAGTGGAGGAACTTGGAGGAGCGCAAGACATGGGTGGATCTGGAACTTCGCGAGAGGGAGCAAGAGATGGCGGACCTCGCCTCGGACTTGGGCAGACTGCAGGTCTTTTCCAACATCGTCACCAACGAGTTGCCCGTGGCCACTGAATGGGACGATGTCGTTCGCTGCCTGGAGAAGGCAGTCCAGCACATTGGACCAGCGACCGAAGAGATTGCGGACCTCGCTGTCGCGGCCATTCATCCCTTCTTCCGCGAGCCCGACTGGAACCTGCTGGAGCAGCCAGCGCGATATGCCGCAGAACTCAAGGGTCTAGGAGGCATCCTCACAAAGTCGGGCGAGGGCCACAAGACGATGAACAAATGGCACTCGACGGGCCTCCACGCCAACGACCTCTACCGCCAGCACCAAAAGGCGACGACGCCCTACGAGACGATGATGTATAAGTTCTGGTACACGAGGGCCATGTCGGCCGTCCGCGACTGGGATGTCTTCAACCCGGCGCCGCTCCTGGCCGTCCTGGAAGCCTGGTCAGACCTGCTGCCCTCGTTCGTGCGAGCGCAGTTCCTCGACGCCGTCGTCCGCAAGCTGGAGACGGCGGTGGGCGAATGGAACCCGAAGAAGAAGCGGCAGAGCCACAAGCTGCCTCACCTCTGGCTGTTCCCCTGGCTCCAGTACCTGCCGTCGTACCACCTCGAGCCCAAGGGCACGGGGCTGGTGGCCGAGGTGCGCAGGAAGTACAGGCAGCTGGTTGACGTCTGGGAGTTTGACCGCGGCGTCATCCCCGGGCTGGAGCAGTGGCGCGACGTCCTCGGCGACCAGTGGCGCCCGCTGATCATGAGCCATGTGCTCCCCGCCATGGGGCGCTACCTGCGCCGGAACTTCCGGGTCGACCCGAGCGACCAGGAGCCGTACCTTCCGATGCTCACGGGCGTGCTGCAGTGGTGTGACATTCTGACGCCCAAGGTGCTGGGCGAGGTCCTCGTCGCGGAGGTGTTCCCACTGTGGCACGAGAAGCTGAGCGAGTGGCTCGGCCTGGAGGACGCCAACTTTGAGGAGATTGGGGCGTGGTTCGAGTGGTGGAGGGACGACGTGCTCCCCGTGGAGATTAAGAACCTCAAGTCGGTCCAGGCGGAGTTTGTCAAGGGCTTTGCCACGATCGAGCAGGCGTTGTAGAGCCCGGCGGTTCTGGTGGTGCTTGAAAGTTCATGTTCAACGTCCTGTAGTGGACAACCCATAATACCCTTTCCTATATGAGATGCTAGCTTGCTTAGAAAGAAGCAGAATGGCTCATTCCTGCGTTGATATCAAGACTCTCGGTTGCCGTGGCCATCCCGTTGAACCGAGGGCTGATGGCGGAAGTGCGCCATACCCTCAAACATGACGTCCTCAAAATGTCAACAGCGCCATACATGGCCCGCCGCCAACTTGGCACATGCCATCCCGGCTCCTCCCATGGCAGTCGACAGGATGGCTTCGCCGAGGATGTGCCCTGCGACAGCTTTGGGAGTTCGGGCGTTTCTTCTCGCTGTACAGAGTGAAGAGGTCAACAGAGAACGTAGGTTCGAATGGGTGACTAAATTCATCTCTCCCCTCCTTTCCACTAGAGCTGGGAGAAAGAGGGCCTATTTATGGGCGTTGTGAGACACTCAACGGCGCACCGGTTGGGCATTGGAAACCCAGTGGCGCAACCTTTGTGAGGTCTGTGGACATTGGAGTCCCCCCGAATCCTTCGATCTCGGGCCCCTACTCCCCCTGATCCTCCTGATCCTCCGCCCCCAGACAGACCCCTTGATCCTTCCGACCCCTGGTGAGCTCGTGACAGACATGTTGGCTTCGCCGCTGTGTACCTACCCAGGCATCTTAACTTGACCTATTTTACGTACGATTGTTGATATAACTGTGCATGACGGATGTTCCTTGTTTGCTGCTTAGTGGACTTTATGTTATTAAGTTGTTAGTGTCTGCTTTGTACTGAAGACGAGTCGAGGTCCACCTCGAGTGGTTGGTTGCAACTCAAAGACGAGTCGTTCATTTCGCAACAGTTTTTTAGAAGATAGGAAGAGAGAACACTAACAATGAGAATCCCCTCGTAACGTGGTTTGTGGAAGAATAGAGAGAGACCTTCTCGTCAATGGGAGGATGAGTTCCAGCCACAATCCACAAGCCACAACTGGAACCCAATTGCCACCATCGTCCCAAGTGTGGCGAGTACGAGTGCGAGTGGAGAAGGGGGTGGGTGGCTGACGCTCAAACCTGTGGCTGAGCACCCGCCCCCCCCCCCCCCCCCCCCGGTCCCGTGCCCAGCCCGGCACGACCGCACATCACTACTTGGGCCCAATCATCGCCCAAGAAGCCCCCGATACAGGTATGCCCCAGGCGATATGACGCTCTCGCTCACGCCAACCCGGCCATCTGGGCGCCAGAGGTCTTTTGGACCTTGGACGTGTTTGTGTGTTGTACGTACCTGCGTCGGCTGGGCATACGCACATCGTGGGCACTTACACCACCTCTTTCATCTGATGTCAACTACCTACCCTAGTGGGCGTGACAGGCAAACTTTTCGATATAAGTCACTCAAACTCTCTTGTCGTCCCTCCCTCACCACCTGTCGTTCCCCTCGCCCCCCACCCTCCCCCCATCCCCCCTCTTCATCTTATACATACCCAATCTTCCAGTCTACAAGCAAAATCAAAACGACGAGAAAGGGTCTTCACCAGAGGTCTTTCCGGACACATCACACACACACACACACACACACACACCATGGACGGACCGTCACAACAAGAACAACAAAAACAACAGCAGCCCGCGGTCGAGGCCCCGGCTCACGACAGCTACATGTCGTCCGCCTCCGGCCCGCCGCCCGAGTATCAACAACACCACCACCACCACCTCCACCAAGCACCCCTCGACCACCAACAGACCGGCACCGCGATGCCCAAGTACGGCGGCCCTGCCACCAGCACGCCCCCTCCGCGGTCCTACGGCGCCTACGGACCCCCGGCGCCGCAGAGCTTCCCGATGCACAACGGCGGCGGTCCCCAGAACTTCCAGCCCTACGGCACGCCCCTGCCCTCCCTTGGCCCGTACCCGGCCCCGGTTGAGTGCCCCGAGTGCCACGGCCGCGGCGTCACAGCCGTCGAGTACTCGTCCGGCGGCTTCACCCACGCTCTGGCCGCCATCGTCTGTTTCGTCAGCTGCCTCGGGTGCATCCCCTACTTCTTCACTGCGCTCAAGGACGCAAGGCACAAGTGTTCCAAGGTATTTTTTCCCCCTCTTGCATCGTCTTGTATTTATCTCTATGTGTGTGTTGTGTGTGTGTGTGAGAGAGAGAGAGAAAGGGAAAAGAGAGACAAAAGAGAATAAGCTGCTAACGACCACCAGTGCGGTATCCCTCTGGCCACGTACCATCGCAGTGGAAAGACCGAAGTCCATTGGCACCACGCTTATAACGGATGAAGAGAGGCGTCAAGAAAAAAAAAAGACACTAAGAACGCGGAGAGCGGCGGAAACTTCGTTTCATAAACACACCAGGCCGACGCGGTGGTTAGGACGCTGCCAGATTGATGGTTGTCTGGTTATGGGGGAGTTTGTTAGCACAGCTCATTAGTATCACGCAAGGCGCACAGGATACCCTTTGTTTCCCCCCTTTTCTTCTCTCTTCTATTACTTGGAGCAATAGGAATAAACTGGTTTCCGGCTGGAACCAACTTCATGATTGAACGCAAAGTCGTCTTCTGTCTCGCTCCTTGTACTATTCAGGCTTGGCTGTAACTTGATCATACCAACGCCAGCACCGTTGGCCCTGGGGTCGCAGTCTCTTCAAAACAACATGATTGTGTCTGTGTCAGGGCACTGTAAACCCGACCGACCCAGCCGACCGAAGCCCACGCCACTTGGGAAAAAGCCGAGACTCTCAGCTTGGATGCTGACCTGAGGCCTCTCGATGCTGCCCGTTCACGGCACCTGTGGCGGACGAGCACGTCAGACAGCGGGCGTGGATGTCTCAAGGTGAAAGCCCAGCGAGGACACGTTGCGGGTATCTATTCGATGTATGTACAAGCTCCCTAAAATCCATATCATCAGCAAAGGCATCATGTAATCGTCAGATTGTACGCCGTACTTTGGTCCCCTTTTTTTGACGCCTGCCTCCGGTTTATGCCCCCATTCGCATTGGCTTCTCGTGTGAATCGTTACGCCGTGATCCTGCATCTGATCTCGCCGTGGCCGACGGCGGCTCGATCGGCCTCTCTGGCCCTATGCCTCTCCTCGCGCGACGCGAGTCGCCTCCGTCCCGGGCTCTTGTAGTATCGTCTTCGTCTGCCTGTTCCTTGCCAAGAGTGCTCAGTTGGCAAAGATGCGCACATTCATGTCGACGCTCCCTGTTGCAATAACACAGCGGATCTGTACGTCCTGGGGCCTCGCCGCCGCCGTCTTGCTCGGTGTCACGTTGGCGCCGTCACCGTTGGTCGCCGGTTCCCGCACAATGACGGGCGCCCAGCGTAAGCACGAAACGAAGTGGGTGTGTACGTCGTCGACGACCTTGACGCACTTGCCTTCCTGGGCCAGATCCCAGCATCGTAATGTCTTATCATCAGACACGCTGAGCAGATACTTGCCGCCCGGGTGGAAGACCAGAGCGCGCACCCAGTTGTCGTGGCCCGTGAGCGTCTTGATGCAGTTTCCCCGGGCGTCCCATAGCCTGATGGCCTTGTCGCGGCTGCCCGTCGCCATGAATTCGGCCGTGTTCGTTGTTGGCGGTGGCTTCTTGAGGCCGGCCAGTGTCGCCAGATGGGTGTAAGAGGTGGGCGGTGCGAGCGTGCAGCATTCGATGGTGTGCTCATGGCCAACCAGCATAAGCTTCACTTCGGGATTGGCGACGCTGATGTCCCAGAGGCGAGCCGTCTGGTCGTTTCCGGCCGACAGGAGAAAACGGCCGTCGGGGGATGGGCAGACATCGCGCACCCAGTCGACGTGTCCCCGTAGCGTCTTGACGCAATAGCCCGTCGACACATCCCAGATGCGCAGTGTCTTGTCGCGACTGGCCGAGACGAGGAGGTTGCCCGTGGCGCCGGCGGCCCCCGAGGGGATGAACCTGACGGCGCTGACGCTGTGATCGTGGCCGGGCAGGGTCCGGATGTTCTTGTATTCGTCCGAAGGGTCCCATAGCTTAATGGTTAAGTCGCTGGAGCAGGACGCGAGCAGGGTGGCGCCGCGTGGCCCGCCAAAGTCAACGTCCAGCACAGCCTTGGTGTGACCCTTGATGGTCCTCTCCAGCTCGCCGAGTTCCCAGTCCCAGATTTTGATGGTGTAGTCCTCGGAGCCCGAAGCAAGGGAGGAAAATACGGGGTGGAAGGCTACGCTGGTGACGGATTCGCGGTGGGATTCGAGGTTGTGTCGGGCGGGAGAACGAGGCAGCCAGCTGGCAGGATCCTGGTTTCGTCGGGAGAGTGAGGTAGGTGTCGCGTTGTCGATTTCTGACTGCAAAGAAGCGGTTCGAGACTCGAGTTCCATTATCTGGTAGCAACAGAGAAGGAGGTCAGTCGAGAAGGGGGGGTTGGGGTTCAGGCGGATGTAGGGAGGAGGAGGAGGTGGAGGAGGAACGGACGAACCTTCTTCTGTAGGCGCACGACACTGGTCCATTTCTTTTCCAGCAAGCCCTCGTACTTCTTGGAGGTGGCAGCATCGAAAGAGTCGCCGATCTGCAGTTCTTCCCTGAGGGCATTGGCGGCATTGGGGAGGTTGCTTGAGGATAGATACGCGATAATGGCCTTGTGCCTAGGGGAGTCTCGGGGTCAGAAGAGGCGCACAAGATTCGGAGTGGGAGTGGGAGGGAGGGTTGGCGAGAGAGGGAAAGGGGAGACCAACAGCTCCTCGGCCTGGCGAGGGGTCAGAATTTGGCTCATCCTGGCTTTGCGATTTGGAAGAAGTGTACCAGGAGAAGGGTGCGAAGCGATGTTGAAGAAAGACGAGGACGAGGGGGGGGGGTGAGGTGCAGTGGATGGTGCCACAGCAGGGCGCACAACGGCGAGTCGACAATGGAGAGAGGTAAGTCGGTGGATGGTTTGTTGACGTGTGTCCTCGATGCTTTTGGGCGCTCAGGGCTTCGGCGGTGTTTGCAGTACCTACCTAGGTAGTAATGGTAGTAGTAGTGGTGGTAGTGGTCGTGGTGGTCGTCGTCGTAGTATTGGTGGTCGCAGCAACCGCGATGGGCGCGACACGTGCAGTGCAGTGCGGTCAAGACAAGCCGGTCGAGAGTGGAGAGAGGAGAGATAGGGCGAGAGGTGGAAAGTCGTGGGCGAGGCTGATGGACTTTTTGTGTAAGTTCTTGGCCGAGGGAGGGGAGGGGGCTAATTTGGAAATTGGTAGCCTTGTCAGTTGTCAGTCGGATCTTTTCGCAACGGGAGCAGCGATGCAAAAAGGGTCGGTCAAGGACTCAAGACCGATGGCGGGAGTGCTGCTTCAGGGTCGTGTCGTGTTGTGCTGTGTCGTGGACTCGTGTTCAGTGTTCAGTGCGCATTGCTCAGTGTTCAGGGGTTGGGCTCCCAGCTGTCGGGCAGCATATCTGTGCCCCTCTCTCTCTGTGTGTGTCTATGATGTCTAGGCCTGGAATGGTGGATTTGTCGACTGATGTTTTGGCCGGATACCCTGTGTTAAAATGTAGAGTACCTAAGTTATGTTGCCTACCTAGATACCTATGTAGGCAGGTATATAGGTAATAGGTAATAGTTCAGGTCAGGCGAGACGAGATGCAGCAAATAGGGTCACGGTGCGAGCAATAATTAAGCGGTAGGTAGCAGCAGCCCTTAGCAACACTAACAAAGTGCAGTGGCAGCACGAACAGAGGTAAGGATAGAGTGAAGAGCTGTGGCTGGGGTTTTGAGAGAGAGAGAGACAGATTCGAGGCATTGCCAGCTAGTCCCGTCTGGCGCAGGAGGCTTACACTTCTTTCAGTGCAGTGACATCACTTAACTAACTGGCTGGCAGTGGCAGTGGCAGATGCATGCTTTGTTTCTATAGCAATGGAACAATAACTATGCTGCTTCAGCCGTCGGCGCATCTGCCAAACGCAGGGAGTAGAAAGTCAAACACGCAGAGAGAGAAGAACAGGATGCATTTGTGCCGTGTTGGATATCTACACCGCAATCCGTCTCAGCTGTGGTCTACTACTTAGTAGCTCTGTTGACTGATCTGATACTGTAAAAGACACGTGAGAGTAAGCAAACAGGGTACATCCTTCTTCCCACTAGATATCCATGATCCGCATCCATAGATCTGCAGTGGCTTACAACTACTCTTGCTACTAAGCGCATGAAATATACAAGTCTGTCTATTTCTTCCCCCCAAAAGAGAAAAGAAAGCATTAATTAGCATCCATCATTCATTTGACTCTTTCGTGAAGACGAAGAAGTGAGGCCCTGACTTACCCAGCTGGCACAAGTGGCGACACAGCCGTAGCCTCCCTCTCACCAACGCTATCCCGTCTTATCCATTGGCAGCCCCCCCCCTCTCCCTCACGTGACTCATGTTTACCTAGCACAACAGCGACCCAATCATGCCCAACTGCCCCCCACTCGCCCCCCCACAGACAAGCACAACCATCAGGTTCACCGTTCACTTTCACTTTTCAGGGTCAGGAACAACGGGCCAGAGCAGCTGCCCAATGCTTTTGCAGGCCACACACCCACACACACCCACCCACACCGGGCTGCTGCTGCTGCTGCTGCTAAGTCCCGCCTTTCGCCCTTGTCCCGACAACCAAAATTCCCTGTGCTTCGTCTTCCCGGACAAAACAAAAGAAACATCGTCTTGTACACACATACAACCTACACATACACCATCACCACGGCACCACCTCACAATTCCAGCGTCCTAACCCTCGGACCGACGCCAAACTCAATCCCTCACCTGCGCCGACCAAACACGGAGCCACATACGCTACGAGGACTGGACAACTACCGCTTCTAGTCTCTCTCTCTCTCTCTGGCTCTCTGGCTCTCGATCTCTCACGACCTCTTGATCTTTCTCGAGGTCCTCTGTCACGGACTCACGGCCCCCCTTGTTTTTGCCCAGCTCCGACAACAACTACTCCGGGAACGAACTCGACCATCTCCAACATCCCTGCCTCGGCGCATATACCTCTTCCGCTCGCACCTCCTACCTCTCTGAACACGAGCCATCGCCTATACCCTCTCCATTGACTCGACGACCACGACTCCTGCTGCTGCGACAACCTCGCCGTCCGATCTGTCCGGCAAACACTCCGACTCCCACGCGCTCGCTACCTGATAATGTAAGTCATGTCGGCGCGCCCTTCCCCCATATCATCACAGACATCTCCAGTCATTGCTGCTGCAGCTGCCCGCCGCCTGCATGCATGCATGCTTGCTTTGCCGTTCCCTCGGCTCTCTCCTGTCTTGTCCCCTGATATCGACATCAATATGGGCCGTCGCGTCAAACATACCCGTTCCCTTTCCATGCTGATCAGACGCGTAGCTAGCTTCAGAAAGCCAGATATCCCCGACAAGGAGAACTGCTTCCCCGAACCGATACCACTTCCCCCTTCTCCTCGCGCCCTCCCGGCCACTACCAATCCCCCACAGCCCCGACAGCAAGCTTCCATTCCGATGGCCGAAGAAGAAGACTTTAGCTCCATCCCCCTCCAGGACAGATTTGTCCACAAGGTATATGACGATAACCCCGCGATGCCCCTCGCCTTGCGCCGCCGCCGCCTCCCCTCTTCTGTGGCCACCTCTTGCTGACGCTGACACGCTTCAGGTGTGGAAAGTTCGAAAGCAAGCCTACGAAGATGCCGCCAAGGCCTTTTCTACCACCGCCGACGAGTACGACAATGCCTTCAGACCCTTTCTCTCCGACTCCGGCATCTGGAAAGGCGCCGTTGCCGACTCCAACGTCGCTGCGCAGCAAGACGGTCTTGCCGCTTACTGCGCCTTTCTCAAGTTCGGAGGCAAAGAACACTGCACAAGAACACGCGGCGTCACGATAGCGCCCATTTGCGAAAAGGGTCTGCCCTCAACGCGCGCCGCCGCCAAGGAATCCTCGTTAGAGGCCCTCCTCCTGCTCGTCGAGCTCGATGTGGCCGCCCCCGTCATCGAGGAAATCATCCCCGCCCTCTCCAACAAGCAACCCAAGGTTGTCGCCGCCGCCATCACCGCCCTGACCACCATTTACCACAATTATGGATGCAAGACGGTCGATCCCAAGCCCGTCCTCAAGGTCCTCCCTAAGGCCTTTGGGCATGCTGACAAGAACGTTCGCGCTGCCGCCACAAGTCTCGCCGTCGAGTTCTACAGATGGTTGCGTGAGGCCATGAAGCCCATGTTCTGGGGCGATCTGAAATCCACACAACAAACGGACCTCGAGGCGCAGTTCGAGAAGATCAAGGCCGAACCCGCCCCGAAGCAAGAGCGCTTCCTGCGCTCACAACAAGCCGCCATGGCCCGCGCCCCGCCTCCAGGGGCCGATGGAGGAGAAGAGGAGGACGACGGAGACTACGGCGAGGAGCCCGCCGAGATGGACGCCTTCGACCTGGCCGAACCCCAGGACGTCTTTGGAAAGATTCCCGCCAACTTCAGCGAAGCCCTGGCGTCGTCCAAGTGGAAGGAGAGGAAGGAGGCCGTCGAGGGGCTCTACGCCGCCATCAACGTACCCAGAATCAAGGACGGCGACTTCAACGAGATCAACAGAGGGCTCGCCAAATGCATGAAGGATGCCAACGTTGCCGTCGTCACCCAGGCTGCGCAGTGTATCGAGGTCTTGGCCAAGGGCCTGAGGTCCAGCTACGCGAAGCACCGCACAACTGTCATGCAACCCATCATGGACCGACTCAAGGAGAAGAAGGCGTCTGTGTCAGATGCCCTGGGCGCTGCCCTGGACCAAGTCTTTCTCGCCACGAGTCTCACCGACTGTCTAGAGGACATCAACACCTACCTCGTTCACAAGAACCCCCAGGTCAAGGAGGGCACCATGAAGTTTCTGATTCGCTGCCTGAGGACGACACGTGACGTGCCCGGCAAACCCGAGATCGCCTCGATTGTCGAGTCGGGTAAAAAGCTGTTGTCCGAGTCCAGCGAGGGTCTTCGTTCAGGCGGTGCCGAGATCTTGGGTACCGTCATGAAGATCATTGGCGAGCGTGCCATGAACCCGCACATGGAGGGCCTCGACGACATCCGCAAGACCAAAATCAAGGAGTTCTTTGAGACGGCCGAAGTCAAGGCCAAGGAAAAGCCCAAGGCGCCGCCTCCGGCAGCAAAGGCGCCTCCCCCGAAGAAGCTCGTGGGAGGAAAGAAGCCGGCGATGAAGAGGCCAGTTATGCCCGCAGCGGCCCCATCACCGCCAGTCGAACCAGAGCCCCTTTCGCCGCAGGCCACTTCCCGTCCCAAGCCGGCCGGTACCAAGATGGGCATGCCGAAGCCTTCGGGCCTCGCCGGTCCCAAGTCGAAGCGTCCTCTCGGAGCGCCAGGTACCGGTTCGCCGCGTCGTTCCGCCGCCGCCGCTCCCATCATGCCCGAAGACGACCCCGCCCCCCCGCCACCGCAGCCTCGCATAGGGCTTGGACGCGGCGGCCTTGCCGGACGCTCGCTCGCCAAGCCTGCCGCTGCCCCCGTGCAGATGCCACCTTCGTCGCCACCGCCATCAGACGGACTGACGGCGATGGAACGGGCCGAGCTCGAGGAGCTGAGGGCAGCCAACGAGCGACTCACGCGGCAGGTGGAGGATATGCGGCACGAGAGGAGCAAGTACATGTCTGAGATCCAGGAGCTCAAGAACCAGAACGCAGGCCTCATCGAAGATCACACTCGTGATGTTCTCAGCATAAAGGCCAAGGAGACCCAGCTGGTCCGCGCAAGAAGCGATGCAGAGGCCACGGAACAGACCAACGACCGCCTCCGACGTGAGCTCGACCGCCTCAAGAGGGCGCTCAACCACGCCGAAGGCCTCAACTCCAGGTCAGGCATGGTCAGTCCTGGTAAGTCGACATTTGCGGGTTTCTTTCTTTTTTTTTTTTTTTATCTTTTCCGTGAGCCCGTTTCTAACTCGAGTTGGGTAGGTCTCGCCTCTCCCACACACGATGACGTCGGCATCTACCGTGACGCCTCGTACGGCTCATCTTCTGCCCGGCACAACCGCGTTAGTTACGCCAGCAACATCTCGGAAGAGAAGGAGAACGGAGACCATCACTACCCTCGCTCCAAGGCACTCAGTCCCGAGCTTAGGTATACGGGCAGTGCATCGTCTGGTCGCGGGAGCCCTGCTAGAGGCTACCGAAGCTCTGCTGCCACTCCCGTTGACGACATGCCGCCACCTTCTTACCCATCGGGCGGAGGTGGAGGCGGAGGCGGAGGAGGTGGAGGAAGCGGGTACAACTCGAGCAACAATGGCGTGGAAAGCTGGAAACGGGCTGCCGAGGTGACGAGTCAGCTAAAAGCCAGGATCGAACAAATGAAGGTAGGTAGCCTTTCTGGCTCGATGCCCGCAACGCTTGCCGCAAGACATGAACTAATGTTTTCTTTGCAGGCGAAACAAGGATTTGCTCGACCCTAAAAGCTTGGCCAGGAAAACTTCCTCGTTGCTTCACGGAAGATGGCGTTGTCAGATATTGATGTGGATATGAAGGCGGGTTTTTGGTTCAAGGCTTGATATGGGGTACGGTCAGAAGAGAGGAGAGGAGGGGGCGGGGGCGGGGGCGGGAGGCTTGTTGCTTGTTCTTGGTTGCACATCATTGGCGTCGGATGCATACCCATACCACATCTCATGTCCGGCCTGCACTTGGAACAGGCATATTTTCTGTCTGTATGAATTATGGATTTCTTGTTCCGTCAACTCACCTGTATAGCTTCTGAGTGGCGCAGGTGTACTTAATTCATGATGTTTATGAAACTAACTTGGTTGCCTCACCGACTAACTCACAGTGATGAGGGTTAGCAGGTAGTGAGTGAGTGAGTGACCGAGTGAGTGACCGAGTGAGTGACCGAGTGAGTGACCGAGTGAGTGACCGAGTGAGTGACCGAGTGAGTGACCGTGTGAGTGACAGAGTGAGTGTGTTGACATGGAAGTGAAGCGGCATCTTGATGGTTTGAATTCATGCTTTTTGGTATTTCATACTAGGATGGTCAACGAGTGATCGCTTCATACCCTCCTCTCTCATCTCTGCTCTACTAAACATCCTAGACAAACGCCTCATCCGAAGTGTTATCGCATGTTTCCCAAGTTCTCTTATTCATCGGATCAGAATGTGCCCAGCCAGAGATAGTTGCCACGGGCCACCAAGACAACATCCCAAACCTCCCTCCCACCAAAACCCAGTCCGTCCAGCCAAAACTCCGGAGACGCCCCTTCTTCTTCCCACTTGATCCCATGCGCACCTCGGGATGTGATAGCCGGCAGTTCATCTTCGACCACCCAAAAAGAAAATATTATGAAATAAAAGAAAATAAAACAAAAGAAAATAAAACCGCCCTCGCGGCAGGCGGCAGACGAATCCCCGCCCCTTTCAATAGTGGTGAACCCATGTACCAGCGTCGTAGTCGGCCCTGAACTTGGGCAGGTAATACTCGGACTTGGGCGCCGACTCCGGCTGCGGCCCCGGCCCCGGCCCTGTGGCCTCCTCCTTCTTTTTCGCCTGCTCCTCGGACACTTTCGGCTCCGCCACCACCACCGCCGCCGCTGCCGCCGCCGCCGCCGCCGCTTCTCTCCCCGGTTCCGACTGCGGCTGCGACCCCGACGACGAGACGACGTGGAGCGACGGCCTGCGGATTTCGACGTCGACCACGACGGGGTCGACTCGGATGGGCGAGCGCTTGTCGACGCGGCGGTCCTCGGGGTCAAGGGACGCGTCGCCGCGTCGCGTGAGGGAGGGGCCCGTCCGCTCCGAGGACTCGGCGACCCGGCCGAGCACCTTGACGGGGTCGACGCGGATGCGGGCCGGCGTCTGGTCTGGGTGGGTACGCTCGTACGGATCCGAGGCCTCGACGAGGGTGAAGAACTTTGCGCCTTTGGGGGTCGGGAGGGAGGATCCCGTTGAGACGAGGAGGGCGAGGAGGAGGAGGCTTGGCGTCGTGAAGTGCATTTTTTCACCCCCCCTTTTTTTGTTTTGTTTTTTTGTTTTACTTTAAAACTCGACCCCTTTGTTTCGTGTTTCAATCTTTTGTCCTTCCCTTCTCTTTGGAGGGGGGAGGGGGAGGGGGCTTCTCGATGGTTTAGGCTTTGTGATGAATCCCGTTGACGAGCGAGCTGAAATGAACTGGTTGTCTCTGTTGGTTTGAAGTTGACGCTGAGCGGCTCAACTGGCCACGATAAGACGTGCATGCAACAGTAGTCTGAGCTCGTGGAGAGAGAGAGAGAGAGAGAGAGAGAGGGAGGGAGAGAGGGAGAAGGGGAGAGGAAGAGAGAGAGAGGTGGGGGGGAAAAGATAGACACGGGTCGGGTGGTTTCCAACGCATAATGGTAATAAAACCTCCTTTCTTTCTCTGTGGTTCCATCGGAACTTTGTGGTGGCGGACGGGCCACAACGGTGGAAGTGCAGCATCCATCATTTCACCTTTTTATGACAATCTTCTTCCCGAACTGGTCAGGGCGTCGGAAAGCTTCTGAGGAGGAGGGGGGGAAGAGGGGAAAGAAAGAGAGCGAAAGAGAGAGAGAGAGAGAGAGAGAGAGAGAGAAAACAGCCTTACATCTTGACTTGGGGCGAGCAAGAGGACCAGCGACGACGACGACGCGGGGTCGGCAAGGTTTGTAGATGTCCCAGATTTCACTTCGAGGCTCACTCGTTCACAGATGAGATCAACCTTGATGAAGGCGTCGACGGCCTTTTCGTTGCGCGGGCTGTCGATGTCAGTGGCTGCCACGCCGGCGTGCTAAGGTTTTCTGGAGAACGGGGCGGGGTGGGATGGCTGCTTCGATGATGCTGGTTCTCGCATTGGACAACGGTTGGTGGCCATTAGGTTTATGCCTCTCGGGATTTGTTGCACGTCAAGCGGCCGGTTCTGCCGCAATTTTGACCCATAAAGTACCTGGAGAGTCTTTCAACTTATAAGCTATGAGATGATGGGAATGATTACATGCAAATCTCTCCAGTAGGAGGCTAGGAGCAGACTTGAAGAATGATCGTGCTCTGCCCTCTTGTTCTTCAACCCCCCATCCAACTGCTACACCCACGGCGTAGTTCTATAAATAATAACACGACATATTAACCATATGCCACGCAAATAAGATGCCAGCAGTTTGGCCCTATCCTGGCAACTTGCTCCCGTGATCATAAACAGTCAGCTCTGGCTCCACCTCCTAGAGTCTAAACTGTGTATATGTCAAAGTCTGGGTACAGTAGACTATCTTTCCATCTTCCAGAAGAGCTCTTAATGTTACTGCGACTTCTTTGTATTGCTGTTGATTTGTTGGTTTTAAAACTTGGAATTGAAAAGCTGTCGGTTTCCCTTGAACGATAAGGGGGAAACCCCCCGAAAAAACGAAAGGAGGAAGCAGAAGAGCCAGAAGCGGAAGGAGAGGAACTTGGAAGCCCCTCCCCTTACAACGAAGTGGATGACAAGGCAGCCATGTTGTGTGTTGCTTGAAGTCTCAACGGTGCCAACAACTTCGTGAGATCTTTGAGCGCTTCGCAGCAGTTCAGGCGTCGGTCCATTCCTTTTTCCGGAAAGCCAATAGACTTATTGGCACGTAATCACAGACTCCCGACGGTTTAATACACGATGTGGGAGGCACCAAGTAGCTGGTCAGTTCTGACCATCTCTTACCCACAACGAGTCCTCCTGTATTAGTTGCAGAGAACCTCCTCAAAGCCTACTATTTCCTGCACGGCCATAGATAAAGAGTCAAAGAAGCGCCGGTCCACCACAGTGCTGAGTCGGGAAAGAGTGGTGAATTGTCTGACCTTCTTTTCCGATAAGTAAGACTGCAGAGACACAACTTTGCTTCCCAAGCTTGGAAACTTGGATTCTTTCCATGAGGAGGGGGTGTTTAGCACAGCAGAATGCCGACTAACACCCCCGGGTATTCGCCCCGCAACCGGGCAACCCGCGAACCGCATCGAGATTCGCGAACGAACTTGTTATGGTCGGCGAGACGGCCCCACCTGGCTCCCATGGCCGAGAGCTTGAGGAGAGGGCAGAAGCCGCATTTCAACATCCTATCTGCACCTTTGAAAGTCGACGCCCAGAAACTCAAACACCTTGGGAAGCCACATGCCCGGACGGCTTTGGGACCTGGCTGCGTCGACTTCCTCTTGTCCGTTGAGGCGAACGGCCTGACCGAGGTGCCCATACCAGCTGGTATCCATCCATGTCATCTGGGCGGCCAGACATGAGAAGCTTCGGGCAGCCCTTTGACTCTCCAAACGGATCGTTTCCCGTGCCCGTCTCGGGGCCGAGGGGCTCGATGTAGAAGCGGGCTGTTGGCAGTCGATCCTCTGGGAGATTCAAAGACAATCCAGCCGGAGACGCGTTCTTGGCCAAGGCCGACTTGACGTGTGGGTGACGGTGCCTGGGACCCAGCGCCACCGCCGCCGCGCGGACATAATTTAGGAGAGATGGGCCGCCTGCTGTTCGGGCGTGTAAGAACCGGCTGCTGCAAGATAGGCGTGGAGGCTGGAGCCGGGGAACGAGGTAACTCGACCGGAAGTCCACTGTCCTCGGGGCTGGTGTCCAAGCACACCGCCGACGGAACAGGTCCTCGGGGTGGCATCAACGCCGTTTTAGACATGCTGATGGGGAACCCGGTTTAGGAAGAAAGAATCGGTTCACGGGATGTGTTGTCATCGGCGGTGGGGAGTCGCAAAACAACATCTCCCGCAAGTCGGTTGCCAGCCGGATAAAACTTTGCACGAACAGTTCCGATCAGCGTTATGGTTTGTTCGCCTGTAGGCTGTAATTGCACTACCGGCCAAGTGAATATTGAACGGAGGAGCTGCTATACTATGCGGTAAGTTTCGATACCTGCAAGCCTGATACTACGCATGACACGTAACAAAACGATGATACCGTTAGTTACGTGGGCAGTAAATAACACTTTTATATCCCTTGTGACAACGTCCAAGCCCTTGTCAGGACGTTGACTGGCGATAGTAAAGCCTGAATACGAAGTACAATGTACGTGAGGAGGTAACCTGATGTACTGCGAAAGCAAGTGTGGCAACATCTCTGTGTTCGAAGGGGGACCGAAACTTTTGCCCACAACCACAATACATACGAGCAGGAAGTGTCAAGGTTTTGAAGTTTCCGTCTATAGCTTCATATTGCGATACGGTAAACCCGAGATTTCTCCACCGCCGGCGTTGTCAAACAGTTAAAGTATACCTCGTATGATGACGTTGTTGCTGGCATGTCGATGGACGGGTGGCACACCCCTGAGATTCACGAGTCAGCCAGTCAACCCCTCTCTACAATCTACATCGTTACAGTACATACAGCCATATTATGTATACATCGTATTCCCTCAGGCGAGGCTTGACAACATACTTATACCCACTCTTTTATCCGCTCCAAGTAGAAGGACGCAGTATACCTGCAACTCTTTCTGCTTTTCTATGTAGACAGCACA
>PJEX01000161.1:66107-82517 GCA_005350895.1 Colletotrichum tanaceti
GGGGGGGCTCGGAAAACTGGGAAGCTTCAAGCTCTGTAACAAGAGATGTGTGATGTATCAAGAGGGAACCCTTTCCTGGAAGCGCATCTTCATGCGGTCAACTGGCGAGTGTGCGACGCGGCTATTGTCGTACACCTCTTCGGCCTCCAGGCTCCACCCCGTCTAGGCCCTTCTTGATGAAGTCGAACCGGCGGACCGTGAGGGCCAGCACAACGCGCATCTCCGACATGCTGAGCTCTTGGCCGATGCAGTTACGGGCCCCGCGCTCAAAGGTACGGTAGGTACGCGATATGCCGCATCAGCTGTTGTTTTGGGTGTGGGTGCAGGTCGTCATCCCCGGCCTCGTCCCTGTTAAACGAGTCTAAACCGACAAGTCCTCTTCAGATTCAAGGAAGCGGCCGGAGATGCCTCTGAGCCGCAGCGTCTCCCTTGATCACGACAGTTGTGTATGGAAGCTTCTGCAGCAGTTGCGGTCCGTCACGGAGCCGGGACGAAACGCCGTCCAGGTCCGTCCCGAGAACGCTGTCGTGTTCGCTGCGCAGTTCACTCAAGACTGCCGGTTGCTTCCAGAAGTAAAAGAAGCACCACTGGAGCGCGCACGCGGTCGCGTCCTGGCCTGCCAAGATGAGCGTCTTGAACTGGTCGATAGACTGTTGAAACAGAGACGGGGCCCAGGCGTCCGATCCGACATATTTCGCAGCGAAGCCGTTCTTGGTGTCTTGTTGGATGATGGAACCAACTCTGGCATCGAGGATTCTGAATTAAAGGGATCAGCCAGAGACTCAGAGTCTGTACGTAGTTTCCACCAACATGTCTCAACAAGTAATTAACCAACGATGGGTGGCCCGGGGAGGGGCGATTGTCGGGACCTAGGGGTAATGATTATCGTGCGCACCTCTGGTAGTCTTTCAACCGGCGCCTCGCCGACAGGCGCCTCATGCTCGCCCACAGGCCAGACCCAAAGAAGTGCGGTTGAAGGGCCATGCTATCACGCAAGATGGTCAACAGTCCATCTGGTCCTCTCTCCCCCTCACCTTCTGCCGACATTTGGGAGCCCATGTCGTAACCGACGACACAACTACCAATCACATCAGTCGCGAGGTCGGCAAAGAGGTCGCCGAGAGGAACATCCACCCCGGTCCTGGCTTCTTCGACCAGCCTGGCGACAAGAGTGTTTGTATGATTCATAACCAGAGTCATTGTCGCGTGAACGATTTTAGGTTGGAAAACTAAAGGAGGGGATCGATAAATGCACAATTAGCCTTTCGGGGAGAGTTGGATTCGGCAACGTCACTTGAAAAGCGTCTTTGTTGCCTCGAGAGGGGGGGGGGGCTGATGTAGATTAAGTCGATGGCGCACATGTCGCCATTGCCACCCCTAGACAACTCAGTTATAAAAGGCAAAAAAGAAAAAAGGCAGGAGATAAGGGAAATAGAAAGAAAAGAACGGGGTTTATTGTGCATGGATGGACAGGTTGCTAATGAATTAATGCTTACCTGGGCCGCCCTGGGCGGTGAAAACTGAAGTAGCCCCGATCAAGATTTTCAGGCTCTCTGGTGTTGCCATCTTCGGCGTCGACTCCAAAGCGTCTCGAGTCGCTCTGGTCAGTTGCTCGGCTATCGTTGCGTCGGCAATGCACATCAAAGGTTGTTGACGCGGCCACAGGTCGACAAGGAACCACCTGGGCCTGTCGAGAGTCTTCCAGATTGCGTACAGGCCGTAATCTGCATCCCTCATAAAGTCAGTAAGGGGGGCATGCCGGCTCGAAGAAAGGGGGTGGGCTTGTCTAGGTCTCGATCGGAGGCCACCAGAGGCGCCGAGTTGTCCAGGTTTCCGCGGAAGAACAATCGCGGCATCCCGGGCAGACCGCAGACGTTTCCATGAGTTTCGTATGACTACTGTTTTCCTGATGAAGTCTAGCCACTGTAGGAGGAGCACGACAGCAACAGCCGCCGGCGCCGCTAGGATGAGAATTTAGACCTGTAAGACCCATGGCGATGAGTGGCATACAGAATATTGAAACCGACGTATACAAACAGTTTTTCAGTGATTGGGCGCTTCAAGAGGGGATGTGAGAGTAACATGCAGAGGAAAGGAAAAATGGCTCGTCTGTGGGATGCGTCGAGGCCAGATACATTGTTGTCAGACGGGTTTATAAAGTAAAAGCTTCTAAAGACTCTTGGTTTATTTCGATACAGACCTATATAGTATATATCTTGTACAAGTATGTATCCGTACATTGTAAGTAGTTACGAGATTAGACTTCCAAAGTTTCAGTAAAGAGCAACTTTCCTATAGTCTTCCAAGATAATATATCACAAGTTAGAACACACAGTAAGGCATAGAAGGCTTAGGGTAAAAGATACTTATTCTACTGTAATAATAAGTAAAGAAAAGATGAGCAGTCAAATACATAATAACATATAAATTAGCATGTAAGGGGCCTAATTTAGTAAGCTGTAAATAGACACAGAATTCTTTATAGTATAATATACTAATTGACCTACGCTCTATGTTTTGCTTTTCTGTATACAAACGCATAATCATTACAGTGTACCTAACAAGAGCCTTTGCGGACTTACTGCTAGAAGTTGCTGCACACCAGAAAATAAAATATATCACGTTTCATGACTATCAGATACCATGACTTTGCGGTTGACGCTCGGAAGGGATGTCTTGGTCAAATGTATAACTATTCGTACAATTATTTGAAGATAATAGGTAGCAACACAAGTTCACAACTTCACAGTCAAGCGCACGCACCTACGGCACTCTACCAAGATCCCAAGGCAGAAAATGTAGTACGAAATGTCAGGTTTAGAGAAAAAACGATGGAAACAGCGGCATTAGGCTGCGGGGCCCCGGCGAGTACAATATAGGACATCCACGGCGTCACTCCCATGCAGGTGGGGCTTTGGGCAGCCAGTCGGCGACAGAAAAATGCGTACAACTACGAGCTCGTCATGGAAGTAAGGAAAGAAGCAGTAGGCAGGCTCTGTGCGGCCTGGGCGAGACTGGTCAAGATGACACCGATGTCGAGGAGCTGCCTGGTCTTGACCGCAAAGGAAGACTGACATGGATAGGCAGGTAATAGGGGAAAGCGTCACCGGCTCTTGCAAGTGGTTTGTTGCCACAGTTACCTGGAGTCTGAGAGGACTGTTGGCGGTTTTGTTACCCAGTCGGAAGCTGGGCAGAGGCTTGCGGCCCTCGGCATGGCGTGGTTCCAGGTCGAATCTGCAGCTGCTGGTATGATTAGTAGCAGTCCCACCAACAAGTCGGAACAGACAAGAGTCACAAAGCAGCCTTGGACCGAGATGACGTTGAGTTTGCACCACGCATTGTTCGACGGCTGGGCAATGAGACTGGTTCTCCAAGGGCCGAGGACGTGTTATCACGGCGAGCCCATCACTCCTCCACCACCATTCCGGCGATACGTTGAATACCTTGACCGTCTGGAGTTGGGAAAAGGAAAGAAGGAGGAGAAGGAGGACATAATCTACCGACGCCGCCGTTTACAGGACGCTTCGATTACCCCCCCATAAACATTTCCCATGGTGGCATCAGAGGAGAAGGCCGCTGTTGAGCTCGAAGCTGTACGACGTCTACGGTCTCGGTATCAGTGCCGATGCTATCGAGGACATTTACCCGGAGACAGACAACCAGATCGGACTTTTGCTGCAGACAGAGCAGCGAGCCGGTCTCTGGGTGGCAGATGACTGGTGGGAGCTCCCAGATGGCTTCTCTTGCTTGACGGGAACACCATCACCGAGAGACGACGGCCAAAGAGCATCCACGGGCACGCCCACAGACACGACCAATCAGATCGAGACCAAAGTCAGGGCTTTGATGGGCCAGGTTCTCCGTATAGATCTCTCGTCGGTGTCGAGCACTTCCAGCTTTGCCCGGCTAGGTGGCGACTCTCTATTAGCATTGCATTTGGTTGCTCGTGCTAGGACGACGGGCGTGCCGGGCATCAGCGTGCTGCTCGGTGACACGAGCATCGCGGAGTTGGTTCAAGGGGTCTTGGCGACAGCAGCAACAGAAGCAGCAGAAGCAGAGCCAGAGTCTCGAAACTCACCAACGAAGAGGCGCCCGGCTCGGCGGCCGAGGTTGAGGTCCCCGGAGTCCCCGGAGTCCCCAGAAGCGTCAGAGGCCAAGTACGTCCAGTACACCATCGCCCTCACCTCTCCGCAGCGCATAGTCTTCGTCCACTATCCCTTTGGCCCGGGGTATTTCAACCAGAGCGTTTCCGTGTCAATACAAAGTGAAAAATCCACGGCCGACCCTCACGCCGTCAGACATTTACGGGCATCTTTTCAGCCTGGTCGAAAAGGCACCACGCGCTACGCTCGCGCTTCTGGCGGAGACAATCACTTGCTCCCGAAGGAGATGGTCTCGTCTGGCACTGGGAAAGTGTTGTCACAGACCATGTGGCCGGCTCTCTGCGGTTCCGCGCCCAAGTACTCCAGCTCGACGGCAACACGGTCGACATTGCGCGGGTTGCCCTCGAGACGCACCAGAGCCTCAATACCAGCTCTGGCCCCCTGTTCCAAAAGCCACGGCATGGACACTCCCTCTCCCCTTGGAGCTGGTCATCAACTACACCGGCAGACCGCTGGTACGCAGCGGCTCATCATCGACATCAGCGCCCAGCTCGGTATACCAGGTGCAGGCCGTATGGGAAGTCTCAACTCTGAGGCCTCACAATCATCATGAATCTCGGTCAAAAGGAGATTACCAGAGCCATGCTGCACATGGTCTCGACTTGGCCAGGCTGCAAACCGCGTGTGAGACGGTCATCCGCCACCATCCCGCGCTGCGCACAGCCTTTGTCCAGCTCCCCGACATGGCGAACCCGATCCAGGTCGTCTTGCGAGACGGATGCGCGGACTCGGTCTTACGAGTTACTCCCAATAACGCTTTTCGTCCTGGCGAGCCTCGGCCGGCAGCGAAAACTGCGCATCTTGAGCTCCGTATCAACCACGCATCCTTTGACGGCTCCTCAAGCGCCCTGCTCCTACGGGATATTGTCACGGCGTATACCGGCAAGCTTTTGGATCCTTCCAGTGCCTCGGCGGCTCACGGGTATTTTAAATCACCGGTGAAAGCCCAAGCTGAAGTCCAAATCGCCCACGCGTTCTGGGCACAACACCTGGAGGATGTGGAGCCTTGCCGTCTGCCCCCACTTGGTTCCGACCCCGGCTCCGGTTCCGGCCTCGGCTCCGGCTCCGGGACCGGCTCCGGCTCCGGCTCCGGGACCAGTCATCTTGGTGACACCGACTCGGCTATTGGGTCCTTCGACAATTCCTTGTCCTTCAAAAGTGGGAAGGAACTCTCTCTCTTCAGCTGGTGCCGGCGGTTCGGAGCAACTACGGCCGTAGCCATCCACGCGGCGTGGGCCGTGGCCTTGGACGCGTACTGCTACACAAGCAGCACAGGGGCCCATGATGTCTGCTTCGGCTAGATCTCCTCTGGACGAGACGCGCCTGTGGAAGACCTGGAGAAGGTGATGGGGATGTTCGCAAACCTCCCCGTCTGCCGCGTGAAGCTCGGGCCGGACACCCTCCTGCGGGATGCCGTGGCCGCCACGGCCCGAGGCATGGCCGAGGAACACCAGCACCGAATCGGCAGGCCGCAGCTCCACGGGCACGGTCAGCCCCTCTGCGACACTCTTGTGACCGTCTAGTCGGCGTCTTCGTTTAGAGAGTCGCCGGGCTGTGGCCGGTTGGGCTTCCGGCAGATCGAGGGGCTCGACCACGTGCAGCACTCTCTCGTCCTCAACCTCGGGCTCGTGGGGGACGACAACAACACCATCGACTGCCGTGTCACGTACAACGCCTTCAGGATCTCCGAGAAGGCGACTCGCGCGTTCTTTGCCGTGTTCCGACAAGCCCTGACAGCCATCATCGCCACCGCGGCCGGCAGCGCCGCCACGGTCTCTGGTGTTGATCTCTTGCCCCCCTCTCCACCACGAGCTGGCTCACGATTTCAAGAACACCCGCAGCAGCAGCGGCAGCAGCGGCAGCAGCGGCAGCAGCGGCAACTATAGTATAGAACGGCCCATCCCGAACCATCACCCCCACCTTCAACAGCCGTGTACTCCAGCTCCCCCGGCTTCCTTCACCGTCGTATCGCTCTTCTCTGACCAGCTACGGGCACGGCCAGATGCAGTCGCCGTCGATGGCTGGGACGCCTCCCTCACCTTCTCCCAGCTCGACGCCCTCTCCACGTCCCTGTTCCAACGCCTCGGCCATCGTCTCGGCCTCTCTCGTGGCCATCATGTCGTCCTCCTCTGCGACAAGTCGGCGTGGGTCGTCGTGGCCATGCTGGCCGTCCTGCGCGCCGGCGCCGCGTGCGCGTTCCTCTCCCCGGCCGACGGGCTCAACAGACTGCGGAAGATGGTGACGGGCCAGATGCGCGCCAACGTCATAATAGCAAGCCCGGCCCACGAAGAAAAGGCAAGGGCCTTGCTTGAGGATGACGACTGCCACCGAAACGACCGCAACGACCGCAACAGCAGCCAGGTCGTCGTCGTCGTCGTGCTGGATCCCGACTCGGATGTCTCCATACAGGATCCCTGCGTCAACACCAAAGGCTTGCTGGACCGCAGCCAGCCGGACAACGCCGACGTATGGGTCACGGCGGTGCCGCTTGATGCCGAAAGGACCGAGGTTGAGAGATTTGTCATGATTTGTCTGTGGTCGAGGACCGACTCTCACAGGTACTGCTCCAAGAGCTTTGCACGGCGCCGCGAAGCATGTGTTCCTAGGGAAGGTAGGATAGAAGCTGTGCTGGCCCTGACCTGGATTCATTCACCAGGGGGATGTGTGCGAAATGTTTTGGGTGAGCTACAGATGTGGTGGAACCTTGGTTTAGATGCCACACTACTTGTCCTCCTTCACGCTAGATAAACAAAGCCAGTTATCATGAGCAAGGATCTTTCCATTCAGTCCAGCGATGTGTTGAGATTTACACTTTTATCTTGATCAGCCGCTGCTAGTCATGTTTACAATCATGATACATGCCTGTTATACAAAGTCTATTCACTTCCGTTTCCGTAGTTGGATCATAGAGTTGAAACAATGATATTGCAGAAGTTGGAACAATCAGTACTTACCAGGAAGAGTCATTCTATCGTCGAGACTTCCATGTTTGGGAGCTCTCGTTCCTGATGCATGTTTCTCATCTTGTATCTAATACACGTTACATTCACCAAAGGCTGGGAGGGACCCAAATTACAACTGCATCACGTCTTGGACTCTGGGGGTCTACTACTTTACGACATTAATCAGAACACACTACAGTGAGTCGCCGGCTATGGTATCAAGGCAAGGTGAGACACTGTCTAGGTCTCTCCGGGCAAGCCGGTATTGAATGCTTCACACTGATGACGACCGTCTTGCTGATCCCACCCTTGCACACAGAACCGGGTTCCGCATTCTCGAGATCGATCATGGACCTCGACGGACCGGGGCACACGGGGTTCCCTTCCGGGGTTCCGTCTCCACCCCCGCGGACGACGACCAGTTGCTTGCTCTGCTTTGTGGCGTCCAACCAGCCATCGTGTATCTTCTTGGACGGAACGTACCCCTTTGGTTTCGGCCGCTGGGGCTGCGTGGGGTTATACGCGTACGTTATGAACAGGAGCTTGGACGCGAGTATGTCGATACTAGATGGGGCCACCAGGCCCTAATGTCAGCAACGGGAGTAATATCAGGCTGAGCGGATGGGATGATGTGTGAGTTCTCCCGGGGGGGGGGGGATGGAAACCTACAACATGACGACCGGAAAGAGGCACTCCAACGTGTAGGCGAAGCGGTCGATCTGGCTGGCCAGGTTCGTCGCGCTCTGGGCCGTGATCTGGAACGAGTAGGTCACGGCCCTCATGATGCCCAGTAGGGCCAGCATGGCGAGACGGACCTCGGTGCTGCGCATGAGGTACTTGAAGAACTTGGCCTTGAGGGCGGCGCGGACCGACGTCGACATGACCTCGGCGAAGGTGTTGAGCAAAAAGTAGGCGCTGAGGCACTCGAGCGAGGCGATGAGGACGAAGTAGCCGATGTGGAGGTCGTTGACGGTGTTCTGCATCGTCGTGCTGCCCCGGCGGATGTACCGGACGCGCGACACGGCGATGGCGATGCGGATGGAGACGATGGCGAGGACCATGCTCCAGAAGAGCGTGTTGAACACCAACCACCTCGTGTCCTTTAGGATCCTTCGGAGGAGCGCGTAGCTGTAGAATGACAGGGCGACTTCTTGGATCTTTGGGACTCTTTTTGTCAGCTCGGACTGTTATATATATCTACTATGACCAGGAGAGAAATGATCATGAAGAAAAAAGAAGAGACAAAAGAGGAAAACTCACCAACCAAAACGCATCGCCCAACGCCGAGGCCGCCGCCTTCTGCTGGAGCGAGTAGCTCTCGTGGTAATAGGCGTAGTAGCAGAGCCCGTTGGCGATGGCCCCGGCGGCGGACGAGACGATGGGCACCACGATGATCTGCGAGACGCCCGTGATTCCGATAATGAGGAGGCCAAACATGACGTTGGTGATGCCGATGGTGCTGAGTACCGACCAGCTCAACTCAAAGTAGACGGGGACGACGGGCGTCGACATGGTGGCACCGGCGGTGGAGGTGGTGATGGGGTTTCCTGATGCTGCCTCATAGCATACTAGTATAATATGCCCTATGGATTGTCAATGGGAAAATGGTCTGTAGCAATCGCGGGAAGTGGGAAATGAATATTTGTTGGACGGGTTATTATTACTCTTGAGAAGTCCCCTTCTGTTGGGGGGGGGGAAGGGCTTCCTAAAGGCATCCTTCACAAGGTCTCAAGGACAGCCACGCAACCCCCAAAAAGGTCAAACCAAACCAAGTCAAACCAAACCGTGTGTACCTGTACCCATGGTTAGATGGGAAAAGGCACCTCTTGCGGGCGCAAAAGCGGTATTTCTACCACTGCCCATGTTGCCTGGCCGTTCACGGGCTGCTGCCGTCCAAGGTGATCCCATGTCGTTGTTGATGTTGTTCTTCTGCTGAAGCCCTCGATTTCGAAGACTGTTGTCATCCATCAAACCTCCATTGCCGTCCAACCGGTAGACATCATCCCGGGACCGTGTTTTGAGTCTACTCGGTAGGGCACATAGACTTTTTGGCAGATAACCCACAGGTCCGTCGAGGGGACCGATGTGTTCGATTGGGTTTGGTTGGCACCTGATGCGTCGTAGGGTTCTCCCAAAAAAGGCAATGGCTCTGAGTTTGGTTGGTTTTCTTTTCCCCCTCTTTCTCTTTCTCTTTGCCTTTCTCTTTGTCTTTCTCTTTCTCTTTCTCTTCCTGCTTCTTGAACAATTTCGTGAGGTTGAGGAGGAGATTTCGTCGAGCAAAATTGGTATTCATGCAGAGCTACGTTGAAGCTGTGCTCAGTACTTCATAATAATACAAACAACATATCGTCAACGTCCTCAACGAACATGAATAGGAAAATCAAGTGTAATTACCAAGAATGCTCCCCTTTCCAGACAGAAAGTCATCTTTCTTTACCCCTTGCTCTCTGATGGGGGCAAATGCGGCACCCCGCAATTTATTTTTATTTTATTTTTTTCGGCAAACAAAAAGATCAAGGTGTTATAGTTACAGCAACGTTCTGAAGCATCGTGAACCCTGAGAATCCCAATTTTGGCCCATCACCTCGTCCAGCAGTCCCCTGGCAAACACGTCCGACTTATCACACCGTAGCCTCCAGCACGTGTCAAGGTTCGAGTTTGTTGGAAAGCTAAAGGGCACCAACCCGCCCGTTCACCCGCCCTCTCCTCCGACGTGTGGTGGTGTGTGTACACTATGTAACGTCTTGACCCTGCCAAGCCAAGCCCACGCCTGCGCAAAAGCTGCGACTGGCCGTCTCCGTCTCCACCGAAAACGTGGATACGCTGATCATCCCCCATCACCATGCACTGATGCAGAAGCAAAAATGGCGCTACCTAGACCCCCGAGTGACTTGCCCGAGCCGCAGTCAGGCCCCGGAGGGGGGGGGGGGGGCCACGGACAAGTATCCATGTGTTTACTAATACCTAATGACTACCTACCCCTTACGCGAAGATACGAAAATGACAACGTTTGAGAGTAATGCTTGGCAAGGTCGGCTTTGGAAGACACCAAGAAAGAAAAAAACACCGCTCTAGCATCATGTCCACATAGGTATGAGGGAGGCACAACCACCCAATGACTTACGTGGCTCGACTTTGGCGAATCTCAACTACCTCTAGTCAGGTAGAGCTTGCATATTCTGTATCACGGGGTGCAACAACTCCCACAAGACGAGTTGACCTAGGATGCCGCATGTGTGAATATCAGATCATTACAAACGCATCTCATGCTCTCTCCTCTTGCTGTGACAGGGTTGGGGGATGGAGGGAGGGGGGCACGGGGGCACGGGGGCACGGGGGCACGGGGGGGGGAGAGGAAGGGGGTGCTCGAGCCGCAAGTTTTTGTTTGTTTGTTAGGGAGAGCACGGGAGTCACGCCACAAGTTGGGTGGTGTCAGTGTGTGACGACCCACGGGGCGGTTTTGACTTCAAGTACGGATACCAACCTTGTCGTAAACGGAACCGGATCGTCGATCGCTCGTCATTGGAGGGATCAAAAGTTTAAGAGCCGGCCTGTTGAAGCTTTGGGGGAAGGGGGGGAGGGGGGGGGAGGAGGAGGGTTAAACTTGTTGGAGAGGAGGCTCGGCAGGACTGTGAGTGGTGCGCTGGACGGCATGGCCCTCCGGGCTGACCTTATTCGATGGCTAAGGCATTGATGATGTGATGCGCAACGTTGAGGAATGTCCCGAATGGATGTATGCTCGGTGATTTGCATGGCCCAGCAATTGATACGACCATCCCGCCGGCGCATTGGGTTCTTGGTTCCCTGGCTATAACAACCGGGAAACGGTCATATTTTCACCGTCTCTGGAGTTTGGACAACAGGCAGAAATTCTGACCGAGGTGCTCGGACGATCAGGTACTATCTCCACCGGTTGAGAGTATGTTGTTGTGGGCCAACGCGCCCTCGGACGCAACGAGTAGTACTAACTGGCCAGTACTCAAAGTCAAGAGGCAGAGTCAAGAGGCAGAGTCAAGAGGTAGAGTCAAGAGGTAGAGTCAAGAGGTAGAGTCAAGAGGCAGAGTCAAAAGTCAGATCCAAGAGCCAAAGTCAAGAGGCTCAGATCCAAGAGCCAAAGTCGGAGTCAAAGTCAAAAGTGCATGGGATCAACTTCAAAAGTGCAGAATCCAAAAGGTTGGAGTTGGGGTTGTTAATCGTTCTAGCCACGGTGAACCAGTCTTGTTCGATCTCTGGTCAACATGGATGGGGGGTTTGTTTCGGAGAAAAGCCCTGGCGGAAGACTTTGTTGAGCAAGAGGCCACAGAACCGGCCCCTCAGGGTATACTCCGTCACCGTGGATGTTGTACATAACAACACTTGTTTTTGCGCAGTGAAAACGGGACCAAGGATTCCCCCCAGCCGGACTCGGAGAGAGCCTGGATTGCCGAAAGGTGTGTGGTGTGGCCCGGGGCGAATATGTTTGGCAAAGTGTTGGAAGTTTGCTGGGCAAATCTACAACTTCTCAACAGCCGATCCGCACATTCTCTTTTGGCCGAGCCTCCCTTGCGTGAGTTGTATGTGGTTAGAGAAATATACAATTAGGGTTATCGCAAGGAGTATGGCACGGTTCAATGTCGTAAGTTCTCGTTATCGGTTGGCCCCCCCCGACGTAGAATCAGGAGGCTATCCAGACAACGAACCCCCCCCCCCCCCTATAACGCCTAACGCATCATACACACAACTAACCAACTGCACATCTCTACTAGCCAACTGGTTTTTTGCTGTCTTTTGACGACTGTTCCTGTAAGACGCGCTATCCGTTGATCCTGTTCCAAAGACGCCGTTTACAGCCCGGGCAAGGAAGAACAAGGCTACCCTGGGACGAAATCGTCAATAATCATGCCCCCCCCCCCTCTTGTGAGTGAGTCCCTTTCTCCAATGGACCAAGAATGACATCTCGCTCCTCCTCCTTTTTGGGATTTCAGGCCGGAGCCCCTTGGGATTGTGCCCTCGCGCTGTGCGATGCCGCATCGTCGTCGAAGCCAGAGAAGCCGCTCTCCGACCCCAGCGAGCGTAGGCCCGCCTTGGAATCCAGGTCGAAGCCATTCCAGTCGACATTGTACCCTTCCCCGTCGTCTCCTCTGTTTGTGCAGTTCTGGTCGTGTATCTGTCGCATACCACCACCATTGCCACCGCCATTGCCACCACCATTACCATTATCATGACCGCCGCCAGACGACGACGACGACGCCGCCGCCGCCGCCGCCGCCATGCTCGACTGCACCAGGTTCTGGGCGGCGCCCGAGATGTACTCCTCGATGAAGGAGCACCCGCAGCCGCCGTGCTGGAGGACCATGTTCTTGAGCACGAGGATCTCGCTGCGCAGCATGGCCGCCTCGCTGTTGAGGGTCCGGTTGACGTTCTCGATCATGGCCTCCTGCGTCTGCAGCTCCGCGATGCCCTTCTGCTTCTTCTTGCGGCACTTGTACGCCGCCTCGCGGTTCCGCGCGCGTATGCGGTTCTTCTTGTCGTTGGCGGGTTGTTCGTCCGCTCCTTCACCGGCGGCACCGGCGGCGGCGGCGGCGGTGCTGCTCGCGGCCGAGGCCGTCGATGTCCGTCGGGACGCGTTCTTTTTGTGGGATTTTGTTGTCGTTGATGTTGTCGTTGCCGTCGTCGTTGCCGTCATCGTCGTCGTCGCTGTCGCTGGCGCTGTTGTTTTCGCATTCGCATTCGTCTTCGTATTCGTCTTCGTCTTCGGTGACGCCGCGCGGGTCGTCTGGGCGGTGACACCATCGGAGAGTCTGGGACGGCCTCGGCGGCGTTTCGGTGATCCGACGACGGTCGTCGACTCGTTTGTTGATTGGCTGACGTCCATTGTGTCTGTGTCTGTGTCTTTCGCCGCCAACCCGAGAACGCGGGGGTCGATCGGGGGCGCCGGCTGGAGGAAGCTCGTGCTGCTGGGCGGCGAGATGACGGAGCTCGCCGGCGAGGACAGATAGTCGGCGGCGTCGCTCATGGGGGAGTCCTGCCAGCCCGAGGAGCTCTGCGTCGGTGTCGAGGACTGTCGGCCCACCGCGGACGGAGGGGCTTCCGAGACGGTCACGGAGTGGAGGGTCGAAGGGTCGACATAGGCCGACTGCGAGGGGTTCGTCCCATATCCCGCCGGTTGCTGCAGGCGTTGCTGCTGCTGCTGGAACAGGAACTGCGTCCGTTGGTTTTGCTGTTGGCATTGTAGCTGTTCATGGTTCAGTTGCCGCAGAACCTCGTCGTCTGTGGAGTTGTTGACCATGGAGCTGATCGAGCTGGACATGGGTTCGAAAAACGCGGCCCTATTCGGGAATCCACTCTGTCGTACGACATGTAAACCGCCGCCGGCAGAGAAGGAGTCCATTATTGTCTGCCCGACTAACAAACTCTCTCTCCTATTTTTGCAGCGTGTTGGGCTGCGACTGATTGATTGATTGTGACCAGGGAGGGGGGGGCGGGAAGAAAGAGAGTTTACAAGGGGGGTGGGAGGCAAGGTAATTAGGCTGTTGTCGAGGTTCTGGGGAAAAGGTATTGTTTCTTCTCCGTCTTCTTCCGCCAATGAAGGTCAGAAGGTGAGGGTGATGATGAAGATGGTTATGGTGATGTGTAACACAAAGCCTCAAATGCAATTGTCGGCGCGTTGTATAATGAATAGGCTCGTAGTAGTAGTAGTAGTAGTAGTAGTAGTAGTAGTAGTAATAGTAGTAGTAAGGACAAAGCACGGAGGAATTCGTAAGTGGGAGAGAGGTGGGAAGATTCAACTGAGACGGTTGAACCAGGAATTAATTACAAATATGTGCAAAAACCCACAAGGGAAGGGGAAGGGGAGGGAGGCATAAATCAAATAATTATTCGGACCTACAAAACACAACAAGTGAAAAAAAAAAGGAGCGGGGAGCCCGGAGAGCTCGTCAGTCCCAACAGGCCAACAGCAAGACGACAGGGCATACAATAACATGGGACTAGACTTGGACTGGACTGGACTGGACTGGACTGAACTACCTAGGTAGACTGGACAGTCAGAACTGTGTACTACGTAGTAGTACAGTCCAATAGTGTACGGCAAGAGACAAGGCAGAGAGGATGGTGGCAACTCAATTCGGAATATGGATGGATATAGTGGGAAGTTGAGTAGGGTACGGGTATAGAATACGATGTACTACGACCAAGTACAGTAGACCAAAGGTATCCGTACGTGACCAGCTATCCGTACCTTAAGGTAGTTAAGCTAGCTGGCTGGCTGGGTACCTCTAGGCCGGAGACGACGCTAGGTCCAGCGCAGACGGGGGGCACATTGGAAGCCAAGGCAGAGAGTGTGTTTGGTGGACCAAAGGCCCTGTACGATGACGACAAAAACCTGGTGTTGGGCCTGCTTTCGTCCCCGCCAAGCGAGGGTGGCCGGAGGTGACCTCCGGAGAGCAGGACAACATATCATTCCAGGATGAGTCAGCTCGTTTGTGTGTGGCTGCCGGAATCCAGTCCGATGCCCCATCAAGTGTTTTGGATAATTTAAATTCTTTATCGCTGATCGGCGGCGGGAGGGGTTACTTGAACTTGGGATACCTACCTACCTAGGCACCATAGCACAGATACTACAGAGCAGTGACGGTCTCCTTGGAGATCTACAGAGTGCATCATTGCCATCTTCACGTTGGAAACTTGACTGACTGCCTAACTGCCTGAACCTCCCGGCCAGTCATTCATCGTGCCATCCTTGTGTCCTTGGAGATACTCATTTCGTCCGGAGGCACTCCGCTCCCATCACAGCATGAGTTACCATGGATCCGTATTGCATACGCTATCCCGTACCTGTACCTGTACTTAGTTCCCTCCCTCCAGCTCTCCGAGACTCCGGGCGTCTTTCATTGGTCGAAGCTGTGGCCCTTGAATTACCTAACCTGTACTGTACTGTACTGTACTGTACTGTACCTGTAGTTGTGCGGCAAAATCGGCTGAAGCAAGTGAAAGACGAAAAAAAACCCCGAGAAGAAATTGTTAAAAGGTGTTGTGGTTCTTTTGGTTATGTGAGCCACAATTTCTCCTCTCCTCCCGGCTGCTCGCAGGGCGACCGCCGTTCTGGGTTTTCAGCCGTACACCACAAACAGAAATGTTTCTCCGTCGTGGCGTCGTGGCGTCGTGGCGTCGTGGCGTCGTACGAGGTAATACCTACACTACGGATACCAAACCCACTATAATTACTGCATGTACGGATACAGGACTCTGTATCCGTACTCTGTACTCTGTAGACTAGGTACCTAGGTACCTGTATCCGTATATGCTCCCTGTTGGCGCCCGCTCGGGATGGCTACGGACGGCGCCAACCCCGATGGGCTTTTCAGATCTCGATCTCTGAGAATCCCATATCCTGCAACGATTCATGTTGTAACTCCGCTCAGGAAAGCGGTCTACTTGTACCCTGTAGTTGCCGGAGCAAATTCTCCGTGCGACCATTGCTTGCGGTTTTTTTTTTGTTTATGTTTTTTTAGGTCGAGAGACTTGTCCCCTGCAGTTTCAATCATCGTATTGTGCCCTATTTCCATCGCCGATCAGATAAGAGAGAGTTTTAACTTTTAACCAGCCAAGTGTGTGTGTGTGTGTGTGTGAGAGAGAGAGAGAACCTTATGATGCGTTCGGTGTTGGGTATAACACTTGTGTGCGTGAGAAGGAAAGAGAAAGAAAGAAAGAGAGAGAGAGAGACATAAAAAAAGCCACCCCCTTGGCCCTTGGCCCAAATTCCAGGCCAGGTTCTCTTCCCGAGGCAAAGCTCACCATCTTTTTTTAATTCAATGCTTCTGCTTACATACTTTTGCAATGAAGCATACGTTTGTTGGGTACGAGGCAGCGGCACATCGTCTCCCGCCTCGGCGGAATACCTCATCGGATGGTCTCGAGGGCCATGACACAACTACCGGATAGGCTGGGACCTCGGCATCGTCTTTCGGAGGGTTTTTCACGCATGATTGTTTGATTGCTTTGCTTGGTAATTACATCGTTAGGCGGCGCTGACCAACTCTCCATCCCACGCAGCCCGCAGCCCTCCATCGCCGATTCACGGCTACGGACATGGATAATTGCACAATTTCCATCTTTTAAGCCGGTCCCCCAAAGCGAACTCGAATCAACCCAAACCCAAACCCAACCTCAAACCCAAACCCCCCCCCCCCCTCACGATTCAAAGCAGATCCAGCCGCGGGTATCCAGTCCTGAACAGGTTGCCGGGGTCCAACCTGTTCTTGACCTTCTTCAGCCTAGCCAACGTCTCCTCGCCGTACGTGGCCACCCAGTCCATGTCCTCCTCG
>PJEX01000161.1:82617-97972 GCA_005350895.1 Colletotrichum tanaceti
CCCAACCCCCCCCCCCCCCTCACGATTCAAAGCAGATCCAGCCGCGGGTATCCAGTCCTGAACAGGTTGCCGGGGTCCAACCTGTTCTTGACCTTCTTCAGCCTAGCCAACGTCTCCTCGCCGTACGTGGCCACCCAGTCCATGTCCTCCTCGGAACCCAGGTTGCGGTTCCCGTAGGGCAGCGCGAGACCCTGCCTCGACAGGTCGTCCACCAGGCCGTCCGCCCACCGCTTGTACCCGTCGAACTCGGCCGCCTGCGCCGTCGCGTCGACCACGCCCGCCGAGGGGGCCGCGACGTGGTGCCTCGCGCGCAGCGGGTAGCAGGCGCCCGCGTTCTCGTCGAGCGCCCGGCCATGCGCGCTGTGGATGACGGTCGCGCACGTCGGCCCTGGGGGCGGGTGCTTCCCCAAGGCGCCGGCCACCTCTGGCGTGAAGCGTTCAAACGTGCGCAGGCGAGGCCGCCAGTGGACGTTGTTCGGCGCGGGGATCGTCTTGAAGAAGGTGTAGTCGTCGACTGTGTGTGTGTGTGTGAGTTGCGAGGTTTACAAGTAAGCCACGGGTGTCCAGCCAGCACAGACAAAAGAAGAAGAGGAGGAGGAAGAAGAACAAGAGGAAGAAGAAGAGGAGAAATAAGAACAAGAGGAAGAAAAGATACCTTACCTGCAGAAACCGTGTCGAGCACCGGTGTCCCGAGAGCCTTCATCTTGTCCAGAAACGCCCAACCGTCATCGAGGTCTTGGTTCTCCGACGTCCAGGCAAACAACCACGCGATGATGGGCCCGACGCCCGGCAGCGTCATGTGGGACACCTCGCCCGTGAAGTTGACCGGCACCTCCTGCTCGAACTTGCCGTACCCGGCCAGCACGTCGCCGGCCTGTTCGCCGGGGAACCCGAGAAACCCGGCCAGGAAGCCCGTCTGGGGATACAGCTTGACCCGGAGCTCGACCACGATGCCAAAGTTGCCGTTGCCGGCTCCGCGCAGGGCCCAGAGCAGGTCATCGCCGTCGTCGTCGTCGTCGTCGTCGCTGTCGTCAGCATGGTGGTCGTCCGTGTCGACGACCTCGCCGCTCGCGAGCACGACGCGGGCGCCGAGGACCTGGTCGACGCCCAGCCCGTGGAACGCGCTCGTGTAGCCGTACCCGCCCCCGAGGGCCCAGCCGGCCATGCCCACCGTCGGACACCAGCCGTGGGGCGTGAGGAGGCCGTGCTGCTGGAGGAACCGCGAGAGGTTGATGCCCAGGATGCCGCCGCCGACCCGGGCCCACGTCCCGTCCTCCGCGACGGAGACGCCGTCCATGCCCCTCATGTCGATCATGACCCCGTCTCGCCCCTGCGCCTGTGCGGCGGTCAAGTCGTGCCCGCCGCTCCTGATGCCGAACGGGATCCCCCGGGCGCGCACCTCCCGGACGACGGCCGAGACCTCGGCTTCTGTCCTGGGACGGATGACGGCCAGGGGCTGCTGCGTCATGCCCGCGTTGAAGAACGACCGGACGTCTTGGTAGCCCTCGGCGGAGAGGGTGTATATCAGGAGCTCGGGATGCCTCTCGGCGAGGTCTCGCAGTTGCGGCGCATCCGAAATCAGCTGGTCTCGGGTTGATGCCGTGGGGTGAGACGCGCGGAACTCTTCCGGGGCTTCGAGTGCGACCATCGTGACGCCGTCTTGATGAACTTGTGTATGTGTGTGTGTGTGTGTGTATGTGTACTTGATTGGAACGAAACTGACGAGTGACGACTCCCCAAGAAACTCCTCTTCGGCTGGTTGCTGTACGGATTCTGCGAATAGTTGTACTGGACCGACGACGCTCAGCTCAGCTCAGAGAGACTCCTTTGGCCAACTCAATATCTGAATTCTGCCTGCCCCTCCCCCTCATTTATATCAAGACCGGCTTACGTCTTCACGTGCAGACCTGCAGCAAGACTCAGGAATTCTCGCAGGCGACCAGGATTGGCTGGCGAACCCGAGCAAAACCGCCAAAGCGGAAGGGAGCTGGCTGACGTGAGAACGTGGTTGAGTGGCTTCACTCCCCCATGTTCGTCCCGGCTTGGCGAGAAAGAGATCGCTTGGCAAGTGTCAGCATTCGCTAGACTGTCGCAAGCCTCCTTTTTTTTTTGGTCGGCTGAGGCGTTGACACGACAGCGTGAGACGGATGACTTTGATGAGGACTCATGGCCGACTGTACCAGCATCTGAGAAAGACTGTGCCCTTCGTATGCGGGCCAATATGGGCGTCCACGGTCGAGGGAACGAACCCTCCCCGGATACGATGAAACAGGACTTTGCACAGCGTCTACTCGGTGTCCCAGACCGCCAGTGATTTCACAGAATACTTGAACCTTGACAAGTTGTGAGTATTTACTATTTAGCATCACAAGCAGGCTGACTAGTGGCACAAAAGAGACGAGTTGTTCGGGTATGGTTATGTTTGGTAGGTACCCAAGGAAAGAAATCCACACAACACCAACCATGCCAGACCATGATAGTGCACATCACTGCGGAAGATGACCCCCGTCGCAACGAGGAAGGACACATTTATGGTTGATCTGAGGTCCGTCTGCCCATCATCCTCACCGCAGATCATCGATAATGGTTCATGACTGGCATCGCTCGTGTGCCGAGTGGGCGCTCGAGAACAGCAGCTGTGCCCTTGGAATCTCACAACCGGCATCTTTCCAAGGACCTTTGGTTACCAATGAAGAAACCCAGTAGAAACCCATCAACGCCCGCCCGATCGCTCTTTTCCAGTCCTTCCTCTTGACCGGGAAATCAAAATAAAGGATCGGGGGGGGGGGCCGGGTGGTTCTAGACAACACCCGCACCAAACGACATCGTGGGTCGATGCAAACCTTGCCCGACGTGGTGGACCCGGCATATCCGGCCGTCTTCTGCTTCGCAGGGACGTCTTCTTGGGCGGCACTTTGGCGACGTGCAACACCAGCTTCTCAAACACCTTGACGCCTTCTGAGCTGGCTGTGGGCGAGTTCCACCCACATGCCCTCGCCCAGCTTCGCCTCGGCCTCCGGCCACGTCGCGCCCAGGGAGTCGCGCAGGGACGCGAGCTTGGGGATCAGCCAAGCGTCGTCGTCGTCGTCGTCGTCCAAGACGGATATGGCGCCGGCGACGAGGGCCCAGGCAACGAGGAGCCTGACGGCGGCGGTCGACGCGTCGGCGACCTCGAACCGCCGGCAGACGGACCGGAGCTGGCCGGGGGAGGGGGGAGGGCGGAGGGGTTGAGTGTGCTGCTTTCTTCCCGCCTGTAGTGACGCACGAGAGGGGGAGGGGGATCTCTCTCTCACTCACATTCGAACAGCATGGCCCGGGAGATGTCGTCCACGTCTTTGGCAAATCGAAACATGTACAGATCGTTGGTTGCACGCAACACCTGCTGCCGCTGGGATGATGATGAGAGTGCCACCTCGGAACCCGGTCGACCAACGGGGGAGATTGGCACCGCCCCGGGCGTCTCCGTCTCCCGAATCTGATGAGCAGACCCGGCGGCCGTGCCAATGTCATGTGTCCGGCCTAGTGCTGACGTTCTTCCAAGTGCCCATCGCCCAACAGTATCACACACGTGATGGTCGGGAGAGTGAGACACGGTGACGAACTTGGCGCCTCTGGAGTTGAATAAAAGCAAACGGCGAGTCGACTATGGCTGTCGATAACACCCATTCCCACCACGTCGCAGCAAGCACCGACACCATCGGCGATATCCTCGAGTACGTCCGCAAGGCGGCCGTCGTCGCCAATCTAGTCGACACGGGCCTTCTGTGCAAAGGATCGGGGCTTCATCGTCATCTGGGCAGCGGCGGACGGAGGGCTGCCTTCGGAATAATTAACCAAAGCCATGACCGGGTGAAATCTCGAGGAGGGAGCACCGACATAGCTTGATGCCGCTGTGGTCCCGGGAGATGAGACACACGGCAGGTTCCTCGTGTATTGGAAGATCCATCCGCAAGAGCGCATCTTGTAACGAAGTGTTGGAGAGGCGATACCGAACGGAGTGCCGCACAGGTTCAGGTTCGCCTCGAGTGTATATTACATAGGTACCAGAGGGATAGGCCAGCGTGAAACGGCTTTGGGATGAGATTCTTCAGGAACTGGAATGTGCCGGTCCTGCGTTCCATGAGGTCAGACTCTTCATGAGGGACCCCGCTTCTGTCTCCCGTTCACCCGGGAATCTGCGGACATGACATATCACGTCGGACGTGGTTCGGTCATGTTCAAAACGCCGGGCTGCAGTTGGTTTCTGGCAGACAGGCAGAAAGTATGTGGCAACTAGAGTGTACATTAGCAGGTCCGGTTGCACACATCGCGGTTGTATACATGGCAGTGAGGATAACTCCAACTCCATCTCGATCAACAATAGTTCCCTCAGACTGCGTCAACTCATGCAAGAAGTCCCTACATATCTTTTGGCTGTGGGCTGTCTGTGCCGCAGGTGGACCGCAAGCCATACATAACTATCATGACCTGGTGGCAAGCTGAGATTAGGGAAATGACCGACATTTTGATACGTTGTCGAGAGCTCCAGGACAAGAGGCGATGGACATGGCGTGCTCATGACGCCCCCACGCCTATCGTCACAGGCCGCACTTGGAGGATCGCGAAGGATGTAATCATGTACTATGTAGACAGTAGGTGAGGTGGTGGATGCGGACGACTACCTAGATAGATGCCTCGCTCAGCCCGGGGTCATGTTCACTGAGACGTAAGAGCTACACGGGCGGGAGGCGACACCGCACGGATCAAGCACACGATCGCCGGTCCTTCGGGATGCTGGACACCGAGACGGACGCCTCTCGACTCTCTCTCTCTTCGTGGTCCGCCGAGGTCTGGCCTCGGTACCAGAACCTTGGGACCCGGGGCGAAGGCAGGCCCTTGTCCCGAGAGACTAGACCGACTCGAAAAGTCAATGTTCATCCGCCATCAATTTTGTTGACCACACACACACACACACACACACACACACAGACACACCTTTGTAGTTGAGACGGAGCTGAAGGGTCGCTATCTTCACACGCTCTACTCTCTGGAGAGGACAGACGAGGGAGGGGGGGTTCGCTCCTTGAAGTTCACCCGATGGTGATGGGGCAAGATCACCTACAGGTAGAGAGAGGCATGACGATGTGATCGCCGTGAAGCCCAAGCAGAAAGATAGGGTACTAACGGATAACGATCTCGCCTTGTTGGAACGACACCATCTTGTTTCTGCAAACCGAAGTCATCGTTGACAACCAGACGGGCACTCGGATGGCAGCAGTGGAGAGAGGAAAGGAGGGCGTTGGCCGCGTTGCTTGTCAACCCACCCTCTTCGTGCCTCTCTTCTGCAAAGCAACGAAACGGCGTGACATGCCCGTTTGGGCCATGCGTCCGATGCCAAGAGGTCGAGGCGCTGGAAAGTTCCCAGCCGACTTGTCGCTGCAAGCCAAGGAGGGCAGGGCAGGGCAGGGCAGGGCACCGGCCAGGGAGTCCCAGAACGCGATGATAGGACGATGCCGCATCGCTCGATCGAGGCGGCAAAGATAAGGGAGGGGGCGAAACCCTCGGCCTCTCTCTCCTCAGCTGCGATGGCCTCTCTCTGTCTCTCTCTCCCCCCCCCCCTCTCTCTCTCGGTCTCCCTCTCCCCCCTAGACCCTCCCCCCCCAAGACTTTTTACCAAGACGGCAAGCTGTGCCTAGACGGAGAATTGGCGTTGCCAAGTATGGAGTACTCTGTAAGGTAGGACTAGGAACTCAGTAATAGGGGACCCATACGCCGGCGAACGAACCGAGCGTGGCGTCTGCAGCGATGTGCGCGCCATCCCGCGTCTTGGACGAAGCTTCGTGTTGAGCCTCTATCACGTAACCTGTACGGATGCAGAGCCAAGCAATGTCAAGACGTGAGAGGAAGAAAGATGGAAGATGGGGCTTGGGGCTCCTTCACGGAGAGGACTCCCTCCCCAGGAAGAGAGTGTACCTGTAGAGCATATAGCGCGCGCGCTCGAAGCCTCGAACCGAGCGGTTGGGAGCGAGTCATTGGGGGTGTTTTTAGCAGCTCGCAACGCCAAGGAACTATATTTGATGGGCTCGTGTGTGATACGAGAGCTTCTTTTCCAGTTGATCACACGCAATGACTGATGGGGTTGGAGTAGTGTGAAAGTGAGAGTGAGAGTGAGAGTGAAAGTGAGAGTGAGAGTGCGAGTGAAAGTAAGAGTGAGAGAGTTCAGACTATTGCGCCACGAGAGTCAACTGGCATCCGGGATGGATGAGACGACACGCGAGCAGCATTGCATTGTACGGATACGCGCGCATCAATTGCAGCGTCTGGATACGACCTGCCGAAAAGAGGCAACATGGAGAAGACCCCCCAGTCGGGTCAACCGGGTCAACCTAGTCGGGGTTTGACGAGGACATCCCGCGACGAGCACCTAGGCTCCCTCGTACGACGGGTGGCTGGGCAGGGTTGAGTTGAGTTGGGTAGGGAGGAATGAGTTGATGGGTCTTGGACTCTAGAGGATAGAGATCGAAGAGTTCGCCGAGTCTCCATCAGCTGCCCGGCCGGCGTATGGTGACGACTCTTTGCCCAAGATAGAGTGAGTGAGCTGGCGAGCGAGCAGCGCGAATCCTCCCGCAATCCCAATCGTGCGGGCGGATAGTCGCAATCTGGCCCGGCTGCATGATCCATCTAATAGGCCGACGATACCAGCCAGAACTTCAGAAGACGGCCTAGAAGGGAGCGTGCATGGAATGTGAATTTTGTGGCTGTCAAAAAGTTCCTCTCAAAGTAGATTCATGCATTCATCCCTCATCATCCCTCTTCACAGCGGGGGCGAGTCAGCGCAAGCTTGCCACCTTGCGGTCAGCCAGACGACGGATGATACGACTCTTTAGGGGGGGAGAGAGACCAGGCCCGGTGAGTGGTCGGCTTACCCGCAACTCCACGGATATGTTTTCATCTTCCTTTGGAGCCGGCCTGGATTTGGAGGCCGATACGAGGGTGAGAGGAGGGGAGGGGATGAGGGATGGGAGATGGATCAAAAAAAAAAAAAAAAGACATGGGGCCGGCGGTAGGGGGGGTTGGAACGCACGGCAGGGGTTCGCTCACTCCACTCCCCCAAGGTAACGAACGATGATATCCATATAGTATGTTACGGACGGGCGAGGCAGGAATCAGCAGCAAACGCCCTGCCATTGAAGACGCAATACCTAGCTGTAGTGTACGGATACCATGGTTGGATGCCTTCGTGTTGCCTCGGACGCAGGCTGCCGGCGATTGTCGCCCAACCCCCCACCCCTGGCGCGTGGGCGAGAGATGGTGTGCGCAAGCCAGGCTTGGCGTAACGACAAGCTCTCGGAGCAGATCTCTTGACATTTCTTGTCCTTCTCGGATGGCACGTCTTGGATGTCTTGGACGTTCTTGGGCGTCTGGGGGCCATGTCGTGATGGTCTTGGGCGGCAGGGCTTGGAAAGCTTGTGAGTCTTGGAAGAGACTCTAGGAGGGGGGGAAGAGAGAGAGAGAGAGAGAGAGAGAGAGAGAGAGAGAGAGAGAGAGAGAGAGGACTCAGAGGAGGGACGGGACGCCCACTATCCAGGGTCTTTTCGGGGGTGTTTATTAATTAGCGCATCCCCCAGATGGACATCAGCCCGAACGTAGTACAACCGTACGGATTTACACATCGTACTCACTAAAGGGCCGAGGAAGAGGTTGTTGATTCGTCATGTGTCAACCGTCCAAACCATCATATCAAGTCCCATGCCAATCTGGCCATCACTGAGGGTTGGTTGGTTGGATAGATGTACATTCAACCATCCGCCCATCCTTTGGTGCCTCTTAACGTAACGTAGCAAGTAGTAGGTAGCCCTTACGTGGAGTAATACCTCCCTACCTGCTTACACCAAACCATGTCGAGGCTTCTTCGCCGAGACCCCTGCTAGCTCGTCATCGTGCCATCTTATCGTGTGCTTGTCAGTGCAGGTGCTTGTCTAGGGCCAGCCATCCTCCCCCGGGTTCGCCCACAAGGGAAATGGAGCCGAAGACGACTCCTCCGCGGCGGCCCCGTTCCACCAGGCCATGTCGGCGGAAGAGCGCACACACACAAAGGTCCCTTCCTTAAATCTCAATTCGATGGTGAGATTGAGAGTTTGCTCTCTCTCTGCGTGCGTGTGTTCTTGCGCGCGTGTGTCCGTACACCACCACGACCACCAACAGAAGCCATCGCGATGAACGATACAAAAGAACCAGCGCCGGCGTCTTTGATTGGCAAGCTCGGTCGGTTCTGCAAAACGCCGCAGCCGCACATACTACGGCGAATACCTATGTAGTCGTTCTTTGCTTCCAAAGAAAAAAAGATCCTCTCTCCTCTCCAAGACACACTCGTCAGTGTCCGACCTTCCTTACTCGGCCAAGCTACTGCTCCGGCGCGCGCACCCCCACCACCACCGCCGCCGTCGCCGCCGCCGCCGCCGCCGCCGCCCAAGCTGAGCCAGCGGGAGGGCGTCGGGGGGGGTTTGGAAGGGCTAGGACAAAGTACCTAGATGGATATCCGGCGGGTTCGGACTGTGTAGTGTAGGTAGGCTGTAGTGTACAGGTACAGCGGCAAGTATCAACCGCTGCCAGTCCAGTCTCAGTTGTCTCACGCATTCACCCATGTAAGTGAACGGGGGGAGGGGTCGTCCTGCAGGTTCGTGGGCATCGAATGGAACTGGGCCCGATGGCATGCGCCGGGAGGCCTGGCCCAGGACAGGAGGGTGGTAGCCAATTCGTCTCTGCTCATACCAGGTCAAGGCAGAGAGAAGACGAACCATCGAGGGACCTCTCCAGATAAGCTCACTGTCTACAAGAATGCCTCTTCTTTTCCCTAGGTAAACGGGCCTTGTGGCTGTCAGCTGTGTGACTTCATCCTCACAGTCTGTCAGTCATTCTTATGCTGCAGCAACTTGTCCCATGCTGAAGTGACAGCCTTCGAGAGATCACGGCATGCAGAATGATCCCTCCAACAACGTGCCGGACCCTTTGTTATCGGTCTTGTCGAAATGCAGAAGGTAGATTGCCCCATCTCCAGGGTTGCACCAGTCAACCACGAGGAGGGGGGGTGCCTCGGCCTCGGACAAGACGACCCATGTCACCTCAATAAGCATCCTTGCTCCCGGAGAGAACGAGTCTCACTCTGTGTTGACTTGGCATTGCAGCTTCCCTTCTCAGAGCAAGGGGATCATTGCTGCATCTCTCTGGGGATCGTCTCGTGGCGACACTGTCACTGTCACTCTAACCCACTCTTCTTTTTGCCTCTCTCTCTCTCTCTTTCTCTCTGTGTGTGTGCGTGTGTCTAGGTATTCCGCTTCGTTGTCCAGGCCGTTGGTAACCAACCCATGGGGGGGCGCCATGGTCCCACCCGACGATAAGCATCTCGTGTGACAGACACACTAACTGACTGACTGACTGACTGCGGGGCAATGGTCGTCTTGTCGAGATGGATATTAAAAGGCAGAGACATCCTCGTCCTCTGTCGTCCGCTTGGTCTTGTTTCCGGTCACTGGCAAAACCTCCAGCCCATAGTTAGAGTCAACGGGTCCATCAGACGATCCCGCCTTTCAACCCACCCCAGCAAAAGGGTGAAGGAGACTTTTCAACTCGTCGACTCTTCAGCGCCAACACCATGTCCGACATCCGCGAGGAACGGACTCCCGGCCAGGGCCACGGCCAGGGCCACGGCCAGGGCCACGGCCAGGACGGCGTCTTCTCGAGCGAGAAACCCGCTCCTGTAAGTTTTGATTCATCTCCATCATCCCAAGGGGTTATCCACCCCTCAAAGCTGTGTCAGAGGTAATACGAGATATACTGACCAAACCCCCAGATCATCGAATCCTCCCCCCATGATGCCGACTTCAACGACCACGTCGAGAAGGACCTCAACGTCACCGAGGACGACCTCCTCGAGGCCAAGGAGCTCGCGTCGCAGCTGTCCCTCGAGGAGGTGCGCGAGATGATGTTCAACGTGCACAAGATCCACGAGAAGGACCCCAACTTCCCGCTCGCCATCATCGAGAAGATTGAGGACTTCCTCGCCAACGACGACGTCTTTGAGAACCCCGAGAAGCACGAGTCGCTGATCCAGGAGATGAAGCTCGAGGCCGCCCTCATCACCGGCAACTCGCCCTACGCCGAGGTCCGCGCCGTCGTCGACAACCACGACGACCCGACCATGCCCGTGTCCACCATCCGCGCCTGGACCATCGGCCTCGTCTTCTCCGCCCTGCTCGCCTTCGTCAACCAGCTCTTCTCCGTCCGCTACCCCTCCATCACCATCCTGGCCAACGTCGCCCAGCTGCTCGCCTACCCCTTTGGCAAGCTCTGGGAAAAGACGCTTCCCGACGTCGGCTTCACCCTCGCCGGCCAGCGCATCTCCCTCAACCCGGGTCCCTTTAACCGCAAGGAGCACATGCTCATCACCATCATGGCCAACGTTGCCTACAACATTCCCTACACCAACTACATCATCTGGACTCAGTGGTAGGTTTTGCTGCTGCTTTCTCTCAGTCTTCTCTCTATAACCCTGGTTGTCAACATCTTCTCTATAACCCTGGTTGTCAACATCTTCTCTGACTTCCCCCCCCAGGCTTCCCAAGTTCTTCAACCAGTCGTGGGCCTCCAACTTTGGCTACCAACTCCTCATCTCGCTGTCCACAAACTTCATCGGCTACGGTCTCGCCGGTCTCTGCCGTCGCTTCCTCGTCTACCCGTCGTACTGCGTCTGGCCCGCCTCCCTCGTCACCATCGCCCTGAACTCGGCCTTCCACACCGACAAGAACTCCGCCGTCGACGGGCCCTTCCGCACCGTCTGGCGCGCCAGCCGGCAAAAGTTCTTCTACCTGGCCTTCGCCGCCATGTTCGTGTGGTTCTGGTTCCCCAACTACCTCTTCACCGCCCTGTCCTCCTTCAGCTGGATCACATGGATCGCCCCCAAGAGCCGCAACCTCGCGACCGTGACCGGCTTCAACAGCGGTCTCGGCATCAACCCCTGGCCCACCTTTGACTGGAACATTCTGTGAGTGGCATCCCGCGGTCTTTTATCATGATGATGGTGATGATGATGATGATGATGATAAATGACTCCTTTGCTAACCGTCATACCCCCAAAAGCCTGTACGACAACACCGACCCCCTGATGGTCCCCTTCTTCTCGACCTTCAACAAGTTCCTCGGCGCCTTCTTCTCCATGTTCATCGTCTTGGCCATCTGGTACACAAACACGTACAACACGGGATACCTGCCCATCAACTCCAACAAGGTCTACGACCACTTCGGCTCCCTCTACAACGTCTCCCGCGCCGTCAACGAGCACGGCCTCTTCGACAAGCACGCCTACGAGGCCTACTCGCCCCCCTTCCTCGGCGCCGCCAACGTCATGGTCTACATGTTCTTCTTCGCCATCTACACCTCCACCATCACCTACGCCTTCCTCTACCACCGCCACGAGATCGTCCTCGGCTTCAAGGCCCTCGTCGGCAGCTTCAGGAAGAACAGCGATGTCGAGAAGGACCAGGTCCTCGATGTCCACAACCGTCTCATGAAGGGTGAGTCGTCCTCTCTCTCTCTCTCTCTCTCTCTCTCTCTCTCTCTCTCTCCATTCTCTCTCTCCATTCTCTCTCTCCATTCTCTCTCCTCTCACCCATAACGCGTAACTGACAAGAAACCTCCCAGTCTACCCCGAGGTCCCCGAATGGTGGTACCTCGCCACGACCGTCGTCGCCTGCGGTCTCGGGTGCGCCGGCATCGCCGCGTGGCCCACGTACACGACGGTGGGCGTCGTCTTCTACGGCATCATCCTCTGCCTCATCTTCGTCGTCCCCGTCGGCATCATCAAGGCCATGACCGGCATCGAGGTCACCCTCAACGTCCTCGCCGAGTTCATCGGCGGCTCCTGGGTCGAGGGCAACGCGCTGGCCATGAACTTCTTCAAGTCCTTCGGCTACGTCACCTGCGCCCACGCCGTCTGGTTCTCCAACGACCTGAAGCTCGCCCACTACGTCAAGATCCCGCCCCGCCACACCTTCTGGGCCCAGATGATCGCCACCTTCATCTCCACCCTCGTCTGCCTCGCCGTCCTCAAGTTCCAGTTCTCCATCGACAACATCTGCACCGAGGACGCCGCCAACAAGTTCACCTGCCCCGGCATCAACACCTTCTTCACCGCCTCCGTCCTCTGGGGCACCGTCGGCCCCAAGAAGATCTGGGGCGCCGGCGGCCAGTACACCGCCACCCTGCTCGGCTTCCCCCTCGGCGTCTTCATCGTCCTCTTCTTCTGGGGCCTCAACAAGACCTTCCCCAAGTGGAAGTGGGTTCGCCAGATCCACCCCGTTGCCATCATGTACGGATGCCTCGTCTGGGCCCCCTACAACATGTCCTTCGTCTGGCCTTCCGTCCCCATTGCCTACTTCTCCTGGGTGTTCCTCAAGGGTCGTTTCTTGGGTCTGTGGTCCAAGGTAAGCCTCCTCCTCCTCCTCCTCCTCCTCCTCCTCTTCCTCCCCATCTCCCATCACACCGACCTTCTTCGCCTTGACTTTTGGTTTGCTGACATGACATTTTGCCCCCCAGTACAACTTTGTTCTCTCTGCCGCCTTCTCCTGCGGTATCGCCATCTCCGGCATCGTCATGTTCTTCGGCCTTCAGTGGCAGGATATTGAGATCGACTGGTGGGGCAACAGTGTCGTCTCGGATGGTTGCGAGGGCAAGGCATGCCGCCTCCTCACCCTCGCCGAGGGCGAATACTTTGGGCCCCGTATCGGCGACTTCCATTAGATGTCGTTTTGTCCCTGTGCGATGGCCGGGTTCTGGCTGTCGGTACCTACTCTCGAAGCGTAACGAAACTGTCATTTATGTATCTGAAGTATGTTTGCAGGCCGGGGAAGTTGCCGGATAGACCCTGTGTACTACATGTAATAGCTTTCAAAAAGAATTATCCCAGGAAGGGAGTATAGTTAATACCATGTCGCCATGACAATGTTCTGGTAATTACATCGGCCTGCTGCTTTTTCCTTACAGATGGGATTAGATGCCTTGATTTCATCAGATCCTATGGTTGCCTTGGCCGGCTTGGAACTTGAGGCCAAGAATCGAAAGTTGCTTAGCGATCGGGGTCTCTGAGAACGGATTTGCGTGTGTCTGATGGGACACGGTTGAATGCTTGACTATTAGCATATAGAGCAAGCCTGGTGTAGGTTTCTCTACCGCCAGCTCGCCAGAGATTCGGTCATAATCTACCCCTGATGATGACCCCAAGAGACGTATCGTAATTACACGAAAAGAGAGTGCTGCTGAGTGATTAACAAGCAGAGACTCCGTCACAGCTAACTGCTTTTTCGTGTAGAGACTGAGATCCGGATGAAAGAGACCCACGCCAGCCGTCACCTGTAAGCCTGGTGTCAGATTGATCATTGAGCGAGACATCCCTCCCACTTCCCAAATCACCAGCATCACCAGTCCGCGACACAACATCTCACAGCTACGGTCTCCTCTTGAGACCGCTGATAAATACACGCCGTCCCTCCACAAGCAACACGCATTCTTTCTGGGGAGAGAGTTGTTTGTCCTATAACGTGGAAAGTTGAAATAACTATTACTGATGTAATAAAATAGTAATAGAGGGAGATGGCGGCCAACGTCAGGTCGTATCGTGAGATGGGCAGATGGCGGGGAAAAATGGAGCCCTTTCGCCTTTGGTCGCGTGCGTGCGGGCGATGGAGACTCGGTGTGGAGATGAGATGCCGGATCTTCGGGGTCTTTGGGGGCCCCTTTTGCGAGTCTTGTACGTAATGAGGTGCTCGTCAGGCGTTTCGATCAAGTAATGGATGGGGTTTCCCGAGACGTGGATTCGCGGGGAAATGGAGGGGGTTAAAGAACCGGATAACATCAGGCAATATGGAGTTAATGTTGTTTGTTGTCGTCGATGCAAAGGTTCAACGGAGAGTAGGAGTAGTTAGTTAGCTGCTAGCTGAGGGAAGAAGACTTTGGAGAGGGAATTCAAGGAGGGGATTCAGAGTGAACTCCACAGAAGAACTCCAAAGAGGAACCTGCTATCATATCATCGAGTTGTGACACCAACCCCAAAGAAGAGAGAGGGGGGGGATGTCATCGCTTGAGATATCATATATGAACTGACGAACAACTGTGGCTGCATGCTCGGCGTGGCTTGGGACTTTGCCAACACAATCAACTTCAATGGGAGGGGGATCAAGTCACTCATCGGCACGTTTACGCGTGACAACCCGGAGGAGAGACTGGTGGAACCTCGGGAGTTGCTGGTGTTCATGTCAATGATGACATGCATGGCCTGCTCTTCAGCCAACTCGTCTCGACGCTTCCGTCCGCCTTCCAGAATGCTTCGACGGCGTCCCGGCAGCAGACTAGTAGACCCGACATCCTCCAGCATCCTCCTCCTGCAGCCTCATAGGGTCTCGACTGCCCATGCCCACCGGTATGCCCATGCCCATGCCTGGCATTCCGCAGAACACCAGTCTAGAGCTTCTGGAAGAACATCGAGAAGCGTCCTTCGGAAGAGTCTAGAGATAAGAAGCCGACGCCATGCTACCACACCGTCGACCGGGAGCCAGTAGAGGCGCTGGGGTCGCCGGCTGCGGGCGTTCAGCCCAGGGACCGGCAGGACGACAACCCCCCTTCCCCCCCAAAACGTGGCATCACCTTATCAGTGTGCTGCAGCCCTTGGCCATGCCGCCACGGAGATCATCCAACAGGCTCGGCCCAAGTGTCGGGCGACCAGGAGCGGCAGCGGCATTCCTTCCCTCCCCGGCGGTCTTGGGGGCTCTTCTCAGCCGAGCAGGACAGGGCCGTCATCGTCCAAGGGGGGTCGGTCGCCTTGCCTTCAGCTTCGATGGCCGGAGTGAAAGAGAGAGAAGGGGGGGAGAACAAGAGAGGACGCACGGCAGAGGACGGGATTGTCTCCCATCTTGGCGCATGTTACATGTACGGATACAGATACCTACAGACAAGATCTTTTTCTCCGACCCGGGCCGCCCTGTCGCAGCTGCAGCATCGCCTGACTTTTCAGCTGGCGAACGTTGAGGCTACATGTAGATGAGAACGACGACATGTCCTTTGACCAACGTTTGTCCAAGAAAAAAAGAAGAAGAGGGAAAAAAAGGCGGAAACGGTTCGTGAGTGCTCCGTGGTCAGCGGGACGCACCCCGTCACATACTTATATCCGGCCTTCAACAGCTAACTGGCTTCGTGGGCGGGTCAAACTCACAACAAAAGTGAAGATTGAACGAAACTCGGCGTGCGTGAGTCGTCGTGGTCGTAGTCATCGTCGTCGTGGTCGACTTCAACGTCTTACTCGCGGCAAGCCGGGTTCATCCCCCCCCCC
>PJEX01000162.1:0-11827 GCA_005350895.1 Colletotrichum tanaceti
CCCCCCCCCCCCCCCCCCCCCTCCCCTCCCCTTTCAGTTGGGCCGTCTCTGCCTGGTGGTGCGAATCTGCTCCTCCAGATCGTCCTTCACCCTCTCGCGTCTCCTGATCTCGATATCGAGGCGGTCCTTCATCGCGTATCTGTCCCGGATTTCCTTGTCGAGCCTGTCCCTTTCGGCCGAGCTGCAGACGTCATCCGCGGCGCTGGTCCTGATTCTGGTCGCGCCCCTGCCGGCTTGGGGGAGCGGCGAGACAAAGTCAAAGGTGTCCCCCTTGCCCCGCGCCTCGATCTCCGGGACTTTGTCGACGGTGCCCCCATGCAGGGCGGTTGTGTCGGTCTTTAGCGGCGCCGCCATGACGCCGGAGACGAGGGCGGCGACGATGATGCTCTTGAGGGAAACCATTGTGGATTGAGGAGTTGAGAAAGACTCTTGAAAAAGTCTGAGGGAACGATATAAGGTGGTGTGTAAGCGGGTGTGGTAGTATGATTCTTGCTTGTTCTTGCTGCCTGCTGTTGAGAGGATGAGAAGATAGCTAGCTGTTCAGGAGGGAGTCCGCCGTCCCCCCTTTTTATATCCGTTGAAGCTCAAGTTCATAACCAAGTTCTCTCAACAAATCAGCCTCCGAAAACCAATCCACCCCGATTAGTATTTTTTTCCTCCCTCACTACAAAAGTACGTTCGCCTCCATCATGCACAGCCCGAAATTCTTGGACGACAAACTTCGGCCAAGGCTGACCGCTGCACGGGGGATGGGCATCGATAGGCATCAAGATCTCGGGCCGCCTGTTGTCGGCGGACAGAACGATTTCTTCCGCCGCTTCCGGGTTGCGAGAACGACGACGAAAGTTTATGGTTCACTTCGCCCCTTGGGGAGGGGAGGGGGGGATAGCACTGGGCAACTTCCTTGGGGCCGTCGCCGCTGCCGGCCGGCCGGCAGGACCCTCGGTGTGTATGTGTGCTTGTGCGTCCGCTCAGACATCTTGCCGTTCATGAACTGCCGTTTGCCAGTAGCAAGTTCGGATGAAGCTCGCCCTGGGAAGTCCCCTCCTCCCAGCTCCGCCACCAATGCATCAACGTCCGTCCGCAAGAAGATTAGGCTTTTCATCTCCCTTTTTTTTTCTTTTTTTTTCTTTGCAGTTCGGTATGGACAATAGGCTGATTGCTGGTCCACCAAAGTGTACAGCCTCTCTCCCCCCCCCTTCTCATCCCACACGGGTCACGACTCAGACGGATTGTCGGTCAACGACCGCGCACGACCTCTGCCAGCAGGACGGGAAAGAAAACCTACCTGGGACTCGGGACATCCAGGACAAGCATCCAGGGCTGGCATGTCTTGTCGACTGAACGTGCCCCCAAACAGGGAGGGTGAATGAGGGCATGACGAAAGAGAAAACGAGGCGGGGATTTCCGATCCGGATGGTGTCCCAACGATTTTCTGATCATCTCAGAAGGCACGCCGCACGACAGAGGAAAAACAGTACGAAACAGAGACGATTCCGATGCACATGGTCTCCAAGCCCGACCCACATAGCCCCAGTCTAACTGTCTGTCTCCAAAAGCTTAACGGTGATCGCCCGGGCCTGCTATGGATCGACACGGCGTGCTACGCGGACATTTTACCCGATGGCGCCGTGGGGGCAAGCTTTCCCCCACCCCCCGAATATCAGAGCGATACCGAGCCACTCGATCGGAGTGCGGGAAGTGCGGGAAGCCGTTGATCATCGACTCTCCCACCCCTCGTCAGTCGCAAGAAACAAACTCATGGCGTCGGCGGCTGACCGTGCCTCACAGGGCAACGTGGCGCTGCTGCCCAGGGTTCCATCGATGCCATGCTTTCTTCTGGTCAGGAGTTGGGAGACACGCCGCACATTCCGCTCCTGGGTCTTCGCCGTCTTGCGGGACAGAGGGCCCTGGCAGGATACCTATTACAACCGATGGCGGTTCCACGACTAAGAGAACCGATCGCTCCAACCAACCTCGCCACTTTATTTTTACCATGCGGTTACCCGTCAAGAAAGGTCAATATGACAGATCCGAACTTTTTTCTCGGGGATCTGCCAAACTAGCAGCTTAGGTATGGTTCACAGAATCACAGTCAACACTCAACAAGCAGAGCAGAGTTTCCAGCCTTCCAACGTAGGTACGCGTCCCACTGCCGGTTGAATAAGGTTAGCCAAGGCCGGCCCCGGGTTCTGCCCAGATCCATCGAGCCGCAATCGTCATCATCCCCCCTCGGCCCCGTCTTCGAGCCCGTAGTATCCTTGTTTTGCCTTTTGGCAACCCCGCCACTTCGGTTGCCCCTGGCTGGGCCGACTGAAGCTTTCGGAGTTTTTGGTCAGGGTCAGGGGGGGGGAGGGCCTTCTTTGTACGGACCACTACTCATGACTCCGTGGAAGAGCGACGAAAGAACACGCAACTGCTACGTAATTCTACGTGATTCTGTTCCAGAAACGGAGTCTACAGTTCGTAGATGTGTCTTGACTTTGGCTATCCCACTGCCTTTGAGTGTTGACCACACACGCCAAGCGTCCGCAGGCTTTCCCGCCAAGCCTTCCCAAGTCTCCGCGGGCCATAATACGCCTGTGCGATGTACGAGCTATTCGCTCCGCCGCATTCAATGGTGTTTAAAAATGCTGCGGTTACAGGCATGCAGTCACCCTCCATGTCAGGTAGAATGTGGCGGTGCAGCGATACTTACCACATTGCCACTGCAACAGTATATCTACACAGTATCAACAGCTCTTATTGCTTACATTCAACTGCAGCCACTGAGGGGTTTGTTGTCATCTCGGCCGAGTAATTAACACCAGGCTTGGATGTAGAGTTGCCGTGTACCAGTACCATATCAGTGCAAGTTCTAGTCGATTGAGTTTTCCTTCTAGGCGCACAAATAGGCATACAGAGGGGGGGGGTTCGCGGCATTGTTTGATAGCAACGCAGCTTCTTTACTAACTAGAATCAAGACGAGGGTCTATGCCTCAAAGTGGTACTTTTTACGTGCCTGACCCTCAATAAAAGAAGGCCACAACAGATACAAATACTGTACGATGGCATACGGAAACTTGGGCAGCAAGACGTTTCCCGTGACACCACCATCGACCGAACTAATGCACTTCTCGGCAACGTATCCAATCTTCAATCCGTGCTTGTTCGGGTCGTCCTCCCTAACGGGGCCAGAGTCCACGGCGGACGCCCGGAAGTTCCCTTCGATGGTGGCGGGGAGGACGTGGGTGAATGCGATCTTGGGGTGCTCGATGGCCAAAGACTGGAACAGCAACAAGGAAGAGGCTTTGGTCGCCGCGTAAAGAGCTCTGGTGGGCGCCGGGATGACCGCTGCCACCGAGGAAACGAGCAGGATCGATGGTGACTTGGACGTCCTCGTCAACATGGGGATCTGCAATCCTGTCAGTGATCCGGGCAAAACCCCCCGAGGTAAAAAGTTGAGGCGGGTCGTTACGAATGTCAGAGCAGAGGTCAGCGGTCCATTGAAGTTGCCCGCGACAGCACGCCCGGCGATGTCGACGGCCGTTTGGATCCCCGCAGCATCAGCATCCTCCTCGGCGGACTTGGTTCCAGTGAGGGCCATGACGGGCTGCAGGGCGGACACGCCGGCGCAGACGTGTAGGGTGTCCAGGCCCTGCCACTCCTTGTCGAGCCGGGACCGCAGGCCGACCAGGTCGTCGACGTTGCCGAAATCCGCAACGTGCCAGATGCACTTCTCCCCGCACTCCTTGGCCAGGGTGGCGATTTCGTCGGCACGTCGGGCGACGACGCAGACGAGCGCCCCGCGCGCTGCGTATCGTTTCGCGACAGCCCGGCCGACGCCGCTGGAGGCGCCGATGACGAGGACGCGCTCGTGTTCGCGCGCGATGCGTTTGTCTCTTCTGCGCGCCTGCGCTCCCAGTTCCCGTTGGGCGACGAGAACAGCCAGGGCCGCTAGCACCAAGCGAACGACATTGTAACCCATCTTTTGGTGCTCCTTTTTGAGTTCAGATGGAGGTGGTGTTCCAAGACTTTCCCCCAGTTGCGGGATCGGGAGTCCCGGGTTCGCATCTTGATGGGAAGTATGTGATTAGATAATACCCCCCTCTCTACTTCGGCAGCCGTGGAGTCACGTGCTCTTTGACGCTAGCTTGGTGACTCAGCATCTCACAGGCATACCTGGTCATGTGCCCCACTACCTATTGTGAAGGGCGGTTACTAAGGTCTTCGGTGGGCGCCTTGCAGCTTCCAGCCACAGTATCACCAGCCACAGAAGCCGCCTTACTCCTCATCTCACGACGCACTTCGCCTCACCTCTCGACGTTTCCTCTATTCCATCCACACACCACAGCTGTCCAACGACCAATGCAATGTTTCCTCTCCTCCGACTTCCGGTCTCAATCATACAAGATATTGTCGAGCTCCTCTGTCCTCATTGTCACCCGAGCCCTCCACTCCGGCCAGAGGTCGAGGGCTGGCTTTGCAATAACGCATGTTCTGTCGGCTCATTTGATCTCGAGAGGCGCGCTGCGTTGGCGCATCTCTGCAAGACTCACAAGCTGCTCAACGCCATTGCGACGCCGCTCTTGTACCATTTCCCGCAGTACGACAGACATAATCTCTTTCCCTTTATACGAACAATGTTCCAAGGCCGACCGGAGCTTGCTCAATATGTCAAGTGGCTTCATATTGGGGAGGCAGTGTGTTACGCAACTTACGCCCAAGACTTTTCCGCTGACGAAGCCCAACTCTTCCGGGATTTTGGAGTCCAGCTTGACTTGCCCATCACACAAACAGAGCCCGAAATGAGTACCCTATTTTCGAATCTCGTCCTGAGCAAGTGCACCGGCGTCGAAGAGCTCTGCCTGCTCTCCTCTTATTACACCGACCCCCTCTTCCCTGGCGTCGATACACTCCCGAACGTGAAGAGTGTGCTTATCTCGCATTATGACAAGGATGATTTCGGCTTCAATCTGCAACAAATGAACGTCGTGCTCTCCGTAACGCCGAACCTGACGTCTCTGAGCGTTTCCGCCATGGACGGCACCGGGCTCGCTGTGAACCTGGGGAATCTCCGACAGCTCAGGCTCATGAAAAGCAGGCTGCAGGGAGAAGACTTTGCCTGGTTGCTGGGGCAGTGTCCCAGACTGGAATGGATAAGCTACCAATTAGCCGACAACATGTACTCGTACGGGGAGCCGGCCTCGCCGCGCGAAATGCGGGACGCATTCGTCTGCCATGCGCCTCGGCTGAAATACCTCGAGCTCAGGTTGATGGGCGGAACCGAAAATTTCGACCTCGAAGGATACGACGAAACTCAAATGCTCCAGACCTTGAAGGGAATGGGACAGCTGGAAGTTCTCAGGCTTGACTTGGAGTATCTCATGGTCCCGCCGCAAGAGACTCTGCGACCCACTGCGCTGGTAGAATTGTTCCCGCCTTCGATTCGTGAGATCGAAATCACTGCCATAAAATGTTACAACAATTGGGGGGATAATCTTTTGGAGGCTCTGGCAGAGGTGGCGAGAAGCTGCAAAAGTAATTTCCCACGACTGGAAACTGTCAAATGCGAGGCACATACGCTGGGCAAGTTACAGCGTCAGAAGGCCTTGGATCTCTTTGCGCCATCCGGGGTCAGGTTCATATTAGTTTTCGGACGATCTTGATTGGCCGATGTGGTGGTGTTATTCTGCTTCACAGGGCGTCGGCAGACTTCGCCCCAAACATACCTTGAAAGTCCTTGTCATTAAAAAGACGTGTTCACCATTCGCGGACTCTGATGTAACAAATTCCATACATGTAAAAAGCCTACCATAATTTTAATGTCGACATGGTTAATCTGCAGACCTCTCTACACTTGACCTAGTTACATCAAAAGCTCTTCTCTGGCGCATCCCCTTCGGCTTTCCCGCTGCCGTACTTCTTCACATCGTTCTTGCTGGCGTCCTTGTCCGCAACGAAGGCCTCCACCTCCTTGCTATCCATGTACTTGGCAACGTTGTCGGCCTGCCACTTCTTGAACGAGAAGCCGACGCCCCTGGCAATCGTTAGTCACGTTTGACGAAAAGGTTCCGGTGGAACGACGAATTCGACTTACTCGTGGCTGTAGTCCTTGTCGTTGGCCTGGTCCTTGTGGTACTTGACCTGGATGAAATCGCCGTCCACGGTCCCCGGGTCCAGGCTGAGGCTGACGAGCGCGTTGATCGTCGCGGTCTTGGGGATCAGCTTGAACGTCCAGCTCTGCTCGTTCTTGAACTGGATCAGGTCGCGGTCGTTCCTGACCACCTGGTAGCCCTCGTTGACGCTGGCGTTGAAGAGCTTCGGCAGCGCGAACCACTGGCCGGCCATCTTGTACCGGTCGTTGGCGTAGACGAACTGGTCGTCGTACACGCAGTCGGCCGTGTACCGCTTCACCCTCTCGACGGTGGGCTCCATCGAGTACAGGGCGATGATGTCGTCGACGAGTTTCTGGCGGGCCGGCGAGAGAGGCAAGGACTTTGACGGGTCCGGGTGGTAGTCCTCCGATGCGGATGTCTGGCGGACTTCAAACTCCTCGCCTGGTGTGGCGGAGGTTTTGCCAGGGAAGTTCACGTGAGACGGTTCCGCAGACATCTTTGGGGATATGTGGAAAGGCAGAGCGGAGTGGATAAGAACTTTGGGTGAGATGTTTACGCAAGAAAAGTTCGTTGGACTTTCTCAGAAGCAGTCACAGTTGTTCATGGCATTTTCCCCAATTCGCATTGCTGTAATTATTCGAGGTAGTTATATAGTTCTTTTTTTTTTTTTTAAAGGCAATGCCGTGGGGGCAACTCGCCCCGAAGCAGCCGTAGTAGGTGACAGGTCTCCAGTCATGACGCCGTCGACTTAGACAAAGGTGAACAAAGCGCAGCGCATCCCATCTCTTTCGCAACGAGCATCCAATTTGATGCATTGACTCGAATGCTTGCGTATGTTGTATGTTGATGTTCCTTCTGATTAGGCAATGCTGACGTCAAGCAGCCATCAATACTGAAGACGAACGTGGTGGCATAGGCACTTTGAGAGTTTCACATACATCAACCATCTCAATGATATCACCCATTTTTTCACGTGTTTCAAAGACTCTCACGTAGCTGGACTTTTTCCAACCCCGAAGCTTCATTCAATCTTCTCTCATACCGTCGTTATTCCTCACATCGCCCATCCAGCCCATGAGAACCACGGACTGGCCCTGACCGGTCACAGCTCTAGTGAGCAGCCAGTTCTTCCACACTTGAAGCTACAAAATGGCTGTCCCAGGCAAGCTCCTCGCAAACGATCCCCCCCACCAAGCAGCTGACAGAACTTGAATTATCTGCACATCCTCCGCAGCAGAAATCAAGCTTGCAAAGTCCAGCGTCCGGCGAACGCGAAACCCTCTAGCCTAATGTTGGTTTCAAGAGCCAGTAGGGGGATGAGGCCCGCTTATGCGGCTTCTGTCGACCCTTGCCGGAAAGCACGTCTGCACAGCAATTTGTCCCCCGGCCCTCATGCTCTTACCGCTTGTATACACGCCTGAGGTGTGACATAACGGCAATACCAACTGCGCCGTGAGTTTGAAGTCGACGCGCTGTTCCACAGCTCCTACATGGCATGGGTAGCAACATGCCACTACATCTTGCCACCCCACACAATACATTATCAACCGACTTCACTTCTTGACGGAGATCAGAGACCATGTTTCAAAGTTCACAGAATATTACTTCTAGGTATCTATTAAGACTGACAATAACAGAGAGTTGAACGACCTCTAGAGAGTCCCTATCAAGAGGGACTTGTGTGTACACGGGAGATATCAAACCGCCATGCAACCGTGAAATAAACAGAAAAATCACCCAGAATGAATGACATCAATCGGAAAAGACCCAACCAAGGACGGTGTCGACATCCCTTCCTCAGGTTTGCACCCGAGCCCTGCTGCCCTCATCTATGAACAGCTCGCTCATATACGCATATGACATTGCTTTTCGTTTTCTCCTTCATTTCTTTCTCATCCTCGCATAGCAAGAAGCACGATTTTGTTCAGGGCATTCGGCCACTTACTCCGTCTTCTTCTTGCCAAAAAGACCACCCTTCTTCGGCACTCGCGCGAGCCAGTACAGACCAAGGGCGGCGAAGATGTTGAAGATGATGTAGACCCAGGCGATGCCAAAGTTCCTCCAGCGATCGGCGTAATCGCTCTTGACGCCGGCCAAGAACACGTTGGTGTACTGGATCGTGCAGAACTGACAGTCGGTGGTGGCGTTGTCGTCCAGGAGGTATCCGCCTGCCTGCGCAATGTAGTTGCCCATGAATTGTTTGCACGTCTCTTGAGAAGGAGGATCAAAGTGCAAGAATTCGTTGGCTGCGCAGTAGACCTCGGTATTGGCCACAGCTGTTGAAAGCATGCCTGATACGATGTACGTGAATGGCGATACGCGATACATGAAAATCCAGAAGCGGGGGATGGAGTCGGGGTTGGCGAGGACACCGCAGAAGATGAGGCAGAGCATAAAGAGCAAGTTGGCAATGTTGCCGCCAGCCTCTGCCGTCTCGAAGCCAGCAATGATGAAGTCGGTAAAGGTCGAGGTGAAGAGCAGGAAGACAAGCAGGTACAGGAACATGAGCGCACCACGCTCCGCGACCTGGTCGGCGGGAATGGCGTTTTGGTAGAGACCGACGGGGTAGTACCAGCAGAAGTACATGATGACGGCCATCAATGTGTTCCAGGGGAGTTCGACAATGATCTGGCTCAGCATAAAGACCTTCCAGCCGTACACCTTGGACGGGCGCTCTCGCACCTCGTACAGGGACCGCTGGATGACAAAATGAGGCATGGTTTGCTGGACGAGCTGGCCAAAGACGGTGAGCAGGTTGAAGATGGCGAACATCTGGTTCTGCAGGCCCTGTTGGGTGTTGGGAGCCTTGAAGAAGACGAAACCGATGAAGGCGGCAACGAGCGTGCACAGCGCTGCCTTGGCGTAGATGTACGAGGGGGTTCTCCAGTACTGTTGGAATACGCGGTACGTGACCTCCTTGAGCTGGCCGAAGAAGGGCGCCGCAAACTCGTTGTAGCTGGTCTTGTCCACGGTAGGCGGCTGCTGAGCGCCACGGTCGTCCTTGAGTCTCTGCAGTTCGGTTTGTAAGTCCTGGTACTCCTGAGAGCCGCGCCACGCCTGGTGCCAGTCGATATCGGTCTGCGAGCCCGGGGCGGCGCCGATAACTTCCAACATCCACTCGGCTGGGTTGGCGTCGTTGGGGCAAGGGAAACCGCCGTTGCGCTCAAAGTAGGCAGTCATAACCTTGGAGTTTTCGCCAATGTCGCCAAAGTATACGGTGCGGCCACCCTTGGCAAGGAAGAGAAGACGATCGAAACGCTGGAAGAGCATGGCAGAGGGCTGATGAATGGTGCAGAGAATGGCTTGGCCGCTCTTGGTCAACTTCTCCAAAAGATCGAGAATGGCCCAGGAAGTCTGCGAGTCGAGACCGGAGGTAGGCTCATCGACGAAGAGCAACAGAGGGGGCTTGGCAACGAGCTCGACGCCAATAGTCAAGCGCTTGCGCTGTTCGACGTTGAGACCTTCACCTGGAACACCGACAACGGCGTCGGCGTACTCTTCCATCTCCAGCAGCTTGATAACCTCCTCAACATAGTCAAGCTTCTCCTGCTTAGGAACGTGTGCGGGCTGGCGAAGAAGGGCGCTGAAGTTGAGGGCCTCGCGGACGGTGGTGGTCTGCAGATGCAGATCCTGTTGCTGCACGTAACCCGTCTTGCGCTGGAACGAGGCGTCACGGTGCCACCCGTCAACCAGCATCTCACCCGTGATGACACCCATCGAGGTACGGTCAGCCAAACAATCCAGGAGAGTCGTTTTGCCGGCTCCCGACACTCCCATGAGCGCAGTCAAGGTGCCAGGTTTTACGAAGCCGTCGACATGATCGAGGATGCGTCTCGTCTCGTTCTTAATTTGAACCTCGTAGCAGACGTTGTTCCAGTGGAAGGTGGACCTCTGCTCCTCGATGAGTCCTTCGTTCTTCTCGTTGACGCGGTTGCGGTCGGCAGTGGTGACGGGGCCAACGCGGATGTCTTCGGGGTCGTCGGAGTGCTTCTCGTTGAAAGCAGCAGGCTTGTGGCCACGGCGGAAGACAAGAACCTCACCCTTGGACTTCTTCTCCGAGACCAACTCGGCGGTGACCATGTACGTCATCAGAAAGAAGAGCATAAAGGCGATGAGGATGCCGAAGTTGCGCCAGCGGTTGTTCCAGGAGTAACGGAAACCCGAACCGACGTAGTCGTCGCCGCTGACATAGTCGAGGCCAGCGACGGATCCAATGGCACTGCAAACACGCTGCGCAGAGGGGAGGTTCTCGTAACCGGGCACGTTGGGATTGGGCACGATGTTGCTCTGGGAGCACACAAAGTTGCGGCCGTGGAATTCGTTGACAATGAGAGCCTCGAAGGCATACGCCAGGGGGTCGAGGTAGTTCAGCCAGCGGCACCAGTCCAACATGTAGTCGATGGGGATGACGAAGCCGGTGAAAATGACAAGGTCCAGGATGAGAATCGCAGCAGGAACCATGGCTTGCGACAGGGTTCTGGACGAAGAGGCAATGGTTCGGAAGATCATGGACATGGTCAAAACGGTGAAGAAGGAGAGCAGGAGGAAGAAGAAAAAGGCTCCAGGCTCGCGGCGCAAGTTCGTCATGAAGTAGAGGACCAAGTTGAAGACGACGGTGTTCATGATCTTGTACGGCATGTCGCACAGCATGGAGGCCACGGCCTCGGCGGACGGGTGGTACAGGGCGTAGCGGGCGTGCTTCTCGACAATCGGACGTTGGGCGTAGAGGGTCAGAATCTGGCAAGGGTCGGTTTAGCACGACGGTGGGGTCAGAGACCTGGGGGTTTGGAACATACCTCGAGAGCACTGGAGAAGGCGTTCATGAGCAGGGCGAAGAAGAGGAGTGCACCGCGTTGGAAGAAACTCTCGGTGGTATCCTGCAGATTGTAAAAGACACTTCCGATGATGAGACCCATGACGACGTTTCCGATGAGAGAACCAACAGTGATGCTGGGATCACCGACCAAGCGTCGGAAGCCACGCCACAGGCAGAGCCGGATCTGTTGTACGTAGGACAAGGTGAAGGGAGACTTGGCGCGCTGGCCCTTGGCTTGCTGGGCCTTCTTGGAGGCACGGAAAGCCTCGGCGTCGGGCCCATTAAGGGGGTGCGTCTGCTTGTACTCCTCGATCTCGGCCTGGAGGGCTGTGTAGTTGGCGCTGTTCTTCCACGCAGTGGCGAACTCATCAGGGGTGCGAGGCGCCTTGTTCTCCCAGCCGGGGCGGACATGACGCTCCTGGGGACTGGTCATGGACGTCAGGAAGTCGGGCGTGGTGGCACGGGCGGGACAGTCGTAACCAAGACCGACGAAGTACTGCTTTGCGTCGGTGGCCTTGCCAAAGAAGATCTGGCGACCCTCATACAAGACGGCCACCTTATCAAACAGGTCGTAGGCGCTCTGGGGAGCCTGGTAGATGGACACGCAGGCAGTGCTGTCAAAGAGCTCGGTCTGGAGACGAAGCGTCTTGCAGAATTCGATGGCGTTGGCGGAATCCAGACCACGGGTGCTGTTGTCCCAGCATTGCAGAGGGGCGCCCGAGAGGGCGGCCTCGGCGATGGTGACACGCTTGCGCTCGCCACCGGAAACACCACGGATGTATTCGTTACCGACACGGGTGTTGACGGTGTGTGAAATGCCGAAAAGGGCCATGACAACATCGCGCAGGTGCTGGGCGAACGTGTTCTTGTCAATGCCCTCGGGAAGTTGGCGGGGCTGGCGGGCGCGGGCGGC
>PJEX01000162.1:11927-65176 GCA_005350895.1 Colletotrichum tanaceti
GGGGGGGGTGTAGCTCTGCGTGCCGAGCCGGAGCATTTGTGTTGCTTACCTTGGTAGTTGAAGTACGAGGTGTCGTCCGTGTAGAGGCCGTTTGTCTCACCAGCGATGGTCTTGAGGAAAGTTGAGCAACCGGAACCGGGGGGGCCCAGGACAACCAACATCTCGCCCTTGCGAACGAGGCCGTCGAAGCTGCGGAGAATGTCGATTCTCGTCTTTCCACCGCCGGTGAACTTGCGGGCCAGGCCAGCGACGCTGAGCCAGATGTTTCCGACATCCTTCTGGTAGTCGGTGGCCTGGCCGAAGCCGAAGACGTTCAGATTCTGGAAGGCGACGCCTGATGTGCGGAAAGAAGCACCGTTCTGGGCGACGAGGTCGACAATGGCGCGAGCCCAGGCGCGGCCGTTGAAGTTGGGAGAGTTGGGGTTCAGGGGCGAGGACTCTTCGGCGAAGAAGGGGTTTCCGCCAACGGAGCCGGTGGCCGAGGCGTGGGAGTATTTGCGGGCGAGCGACTGGACCAGGGAATGGCGTCGCTCAATCTCGGAATCTTCATCGTCCTCGGCAGAGATCTTGTCGCTGTCCTGGGGGTTCGAAGACTTCTTGTGGGCCGAGTCGCTGGCAGCAACGTCGGTGACGGAGGTCGCGGCGGTGTCGACGGTTTTTTGGTTTGCGGCAGCGATATCCTCCTCCTCGTGGTGATTTGTGCGGCCGGAGCTGATGGGGACACCAGACGTCTGGGCTGTGCCGTCGTAGTTGGGCACGGAAGCCATACCGGCGAAAGCCATGGCTGATGGCCTTGACTGATGTGACAGCGGTGCCGAAGGTTAGGATTGTTGCGCTTGTTGTAAGTGAGTCGGGAGTCGGGAGTCGAGAGTCGGAAAGGATGCCGTGTGATGGCCACCCGCTCGGCACTGGTCGATGGTGTCGAGATGTGTCGTGGTCCGCTCGAGCGTCGGTTCTCGAAGGCGCGGATTAGTCGATTCGGCCTTCGGTATTAGTAACTAAGTGCCCCAGCAAAGGAGGACTTGAAGTGGGTATGATTAAAGGACCGACGCGAAGATAAAGAGAGAGGTGAGGGAGAAGGAGGAGAGGTGGGAGGAGAGAAGAGGAGGGAGTGAGGGTGAAGATAATGGACGGAAAGGGAAGGGTCAAATAGAAGTAAGAATAAGCAGGCCAGGCAAAAGAAGGATGGATGGGATGATGGATCGAGTTGATGCCAAGAGAAGGAAAATACATGGTACATCAAAAAAGGTGATCCCGGTACCTCGGGGTTGCCTAGGATCCAGGTGCGGCGTCGAAAGAACGAGGAAGTGGAGTTTGTGGATGCGGCAGGTACGTACCCAGTCGAGAATATCCAAGTACCTGTGTACAAACAGAGTAAGATGGGACGGCATGAGAGCTGGACCGGGCGGTGTTACAGGGGTGGCCTAGGTAATGAGAGGCCTGTTGTCCCAAGACACGCACACAAACGGCAAAAGAACAATGATCAAATTGTTCCAATTTTACCTATACAGAAGCAAGAACCAATCTGGCGAAGAAAGTTGTTACAGTCTAGCAAAATCTCCATATGAGCGGCCGACAGCAACATCGAGTCGTCGGCGCAATTCATCCTCCAGGAGGCGGTACATCCTCAACTTCTCGTGCACCCCTCCGTCATTCGCGGACAGGCATCTAGGTATCCGTACCCAGAGTGGGTACGTAGAGCTCTTCTACCGAATACAGATAGATACGGATACCTAGCCGACAAAGATACGCCGCCTGCAGAACACGATGGCCAACCATGATGACGCGCTCGACGGGGACAAACGACTATCCCGAACCCCTAGCCCCCCCCCCTCCAGCGCCCGCCCTTCCACCAGATGTTCCACGCCAGGAGAGACGAGACCCTCCGTGTCCGCCCTGCGCGTCAGTACGTACAGGTACTGAGTGTGTCTGTAGATACAGAAGGGCGGCGCTATGTGTGAAGCTAGAAATAGAGCATTAGGAAATCTCTCACCTGCAGTAAGTGGCAACCAACTAACCTACCTAGGTATCTACCCAAGGCACTGCACTGCACTGCGATGCTGACATCAGATACCTAGGTATCACCTGTACATGGTAGGTAGGCTGCTGGGTAGGTAGGCCAAACTCCGCCGCTAAAGCCTGGTGGAAATTACACCACTGCCACGTGGATACATACGGTCGAGAGTTGCGGAGCCGAAAGTCTGAAGTCCAGTATCCCCTGCACACGTATTCGTATACGAAACCGCTCAAAAGGTTGAGCCAGGGACTGGCCTGCAAAAAGGGTGACGAGCACACGACGAACTCTGACTACACGGTTCACCCGATAATATGAGAGGGAGGGATGCTTCTCGATTCCGGTTGAAGGTCGATGATTCTACACTTGTAGTCGCCGTGTATGTATAAAAAAACAACAGACACAGCTATCCTCCGCAACCTCAAACTTCAGTGCAACTCTGGAGGGCACACACGATATCATCCCGCCGGCTGACGAATACAATGTTCGTAAACCCCATTTAGGAGGGGACGGGCATCGACACAAACAGAAAAACACAGGGTCGTCGTGCCCCTCGCCCAGCGTCCCGCAATCCGCCGCTCCGCAGGGGGGGAGCGGTTCGGAGCGGCGCCCTGCGCAGACATCTTGTCAATTTCTTTGCTGCCCTGCTCGGGTTGCTCCCAACATGCTGGACTTGCAGCTGCCACCGTCGTTGTTGGGATTGAACCACCTCCAACGACTCGCGGCTCCATGTGTACATGTGCGCATGCCATGTCAACAACCCGCACAATTCTCATGGTCCGTCCATCCAGATAGATTGTGTTACAGCAGCGGCGGCTGTTGCTGACCCAAGGGCGCGGGTCGCGAGGTGACACATGTGCGATATCAAGGCGGTCGAGTTGAAATTCGGCCGTCGCGGAGGGATGTCCCTCCGACCACGTTGCCGGCAGAGCCCTGTAGTGTATACACCATCGCCTGTGTTTCCTTGGGTGCTTGGCCAGGCTCGATTTACGGATTTTCGCACGGGTGGAGGGTGAGATTCCCCCCCACCCCCCCAAAGTCCATCCGCAGGAGTCCACTGTCCCCACTGAAGGAGCTGCACTCAGCCATTGGATTGGATCGCACGGTCCGGGCTTGGAATCAAAGCTAGCAAGGTTCACAAGGTTCACAAGCTCCCGAAATTTGGCACTTGGGTAAAGTACCTATTCACTACTCCGTACTAACACGTGTGTGCATTCCACGGACCACTGATGCATACCAAAAGCGGTACGTACCCCTCGCTTACTGCAAAAAGGGTGGTGAGCTAAGCGACGCCAGGCTGCCACAAGCGAGAGAGCTGCCTCCCGTGCTGCCAGTACCTGTACGTACCTTGCGCCTGCCCGTCCAGACTTCTTTTCTCGGGTTCTTCGAGCACCCCGACAACCCGCGCCTCTCCAGGCTCTGCTGCCCCGAGCGGATCCACACCTGCGCCTGCCGGTGCTGCTCGTCGCCCCGGCGTCCCGGCCTAGAGGAGCTGTTGTAGTATACCGTCCTTTGCGATGACAATCATGATGTACAAGTTTCAGCACCTAATCATGGTCGATGATAGGCTGCTGGTGTCACGAGTTAGAGCACACAGTAAGGCATTGGAGATTTAGGGTGAAAGATGCTTATCCTATTGTAATAATAGGTAACAAAAAGAGATACTGTTAAATACATAATAGCATGTGAATAAGTATATAAGAGGAATAAATTAGTAAGCTAAAATATATATAGACTTCCTTATAATATACCCTCTAATTGTTTAAGTAATTAAATAATTAAAATTAATTATAAATAAATAAAAATAGTATATTAGAATTAATCCCTTAAGTACTTATAAAATATAACTTATAAAATAACTAAGTAATTATATTATTATAGTATATTATATAGCCTTTATTAATAGCCTTATTTTACTAAAGGTTATCTTAAAATAGAAATAAGAGTAGCTAAAGGTAGTAAGAGTATAAAAGGTAGTAAAAAGTAGGATTTCTACTACCTACTACTATAAAATTTTCTTCTTTTCTTCTATAAGCCTTTATTATTATTAAAGTAAGTATTTTTAAGATAAATTTATATACCTTAAGTATATTTTTACTAATAAAAATTAATATACTAATAGCTAATAGATAATTTTAAAATAACTAATAAGTTAAAGAATTATATATCTACCTATTACTATATATAGGATATTACTTAGTAGTTATTAATTTTATTTTTAGCTAGCTAAAATAGTACCTCCTTTAAGAAGGAGGAGATTACTACTATAAGTAAAGTTACTACCCTTACCTTTCCTAATAACCCTAAGGTTACTACTACTATTAAGACTAGCCTTCTTAAAGGCTATTCCCTTTTTATTATTAAGTCTCTATACCCTATACTAGAGGAAGTAGAAGAGGATAATAATAATAAGATAGATCCTAAGAGTAAAAAGGAGGTCCCTAAGGAGGAGAGTAAGGAGGAGAGTAAGGATAAAGCCCCTAAGCTAAAGCATAAGTAATATAATATTTATTAATTAGCTTATAGCTAACTAAATCTTAAAGGCTAAAAGCTTATAACTCCCTTAAAGAAGGGAAATAAGACTGTTTTTATATCTAGTATATTATTATATATATTTATATTAGCTATTAAGAAGTATTCTAATATATATATAGCTCTTAAGAAGGGTAATAGCTAGCTAAAGGAGTATAAGATCCCCTACCTCCTATACTTATAGGCTACCCTTTATAGCTAAGGTACTAGTTATTATCTAGAGGGTAGTAGAAGGTACTATCTTTAGTACTTTAGTAGTTAGGCTACAAAATACTATATACCTATTAAGCCTATATTATAGGCTTTTATAGATAAGCTTAGAGATAAGCTTAAGGGAAATGTAAAGTAGACTATAAGTTTTATATATATTTTATATTATTTAGTACTAATATATTACATAGAAGTTATCTAATTTATAGACTATAATCTATAGTTTAATTAACTATAGCTATAAGGTTAAAGCTTATATCCTAGACTAGGTCTTCCTTTTACCTACCCCTTAGCCTATAGTTATAGAGGTACTATATACTTTTCTTAAGTATATAGTACTAAAGTAGCTAGTAGTATTATTTAATATTATACCTATAGAAGCTATCTTACTAGAGGTAGTTATTATTACTATACCTACTATACCTATAGTAGTTAGTAGTACTCCTTATAAGGAGTAAAAGAGTTACCTCCTAGAGGTAGTTAAGCCTCTTATTAGGGATACCTTTATAGCTCCCCTAGGCTATTGCCTTAATAAGTATATAAAGTAGTTATTTTAGTATATACCCTATAAGGTAGTTACTAAGTTCTTACTAAGTATAGCCTATAATATAAATTATTCTATATTTCTACTTATCCTATATTAAGTATTATATATTACTAAAGTTTAGCTATAAGTAGAATTCCTTAAACTTTATATATAATAGGTTCTTTATTAACCTATTAGCTAGTATCTTATTTATAGGTATATATATAATAGAGAAGCTTCCTTTTATATACTCTTATTATAGCTATATATTCTAAATATTAATATAATATAGGTAAGTTATTATATATTTATTTTTATTAACTATAAGGTATATAGTCTAAAGGTTATTATAGTATACTTTCTACTTATTATCTAGTATAAGATTAATATCCCTAAAAAGACACTAGAGAGCTATTACCTCCTTTATAGTATACTTAAGGTAGAGAAGCTCTACCTCTATAGTAGATATAGTAACTATATTCTAGTATACTACTTTCTACTAAATAGGACCTCTAAAGAGGTAAATAAGGTATCTCTATAATAAATACCTTATTAAAGGGTTATCTATAAAGCTTATATCTCTAGCTATAAGGAGAGATTAAGCCCTTAGGTTATAGCTATAGGTAAGTATAATAAATCTTATGTAATAGAGGTAATAGATATACTAGTTAGTAGTAATAATATATCTAGAGCTTAGGTTAGTAAGAAAGCATAAGAGCTATATATATATAAATGTAATATTTAGTCTTATTATTACTGCTAAATAAAGTACTAATCCTACTATTTCCTAATAGCATTTTACCTATTAATAAGTTACTTAACCTTTATTTAGGACTAAGTTAAAGTATAGAAGTAGAGTAGCTAGATATTAGCTGTTAGTAAGGTTAAAGTACTTTATAGTTCTTTTAGTATAGGCGTCTTAAAGGAGGTAAATCTTTCTATTCTTTTAATTATAGATAATCTATATACCTAAGTAGTAGTCTAGTAGGCTCTCCTTAATCTTAAACCTAGCTATAATACCTAAGATAATCTTATCTACCTCTTTCTTATAACTATAGTAGAAAATAACCTTAAAGTTATTAATATAGAATATAAGAATTACCTTTTTATCTACTAATTAGTAAATATATTAGTTTTTATTATAAGTAATTATTATAAGATCTTTTAAAGCTTCTATAAAAGTTAAGAACTAAAGGATAGGAGTATTATAGAGGCTATAGAGAGTATGTTTTAGTTATATAATTTTACCTAGGATCTTATACCCCTCTAGAAGCTTAATATAGATCTTATAATTATTATTAAGAACTAAGTTAAGAAATACATTTATAATATTAAATTACTTAATCTTAAGATTAAATTAAGCTACTAGAGCTATTACTATCTAAAAAGCCTTTACTGTAAGTATAGAGGCGTAGGTACTCTATAAAGGGTTTAGTGTCTATAAATCTCCTTATATATAGATATATACCTTATATCTATTAAGGAGTCTATCCTTATTAAATTTATATAAAAAGATCTATTTAAGGGGAAGGATATTAAGAGAAGGATTATAGTTAATAATTTCCTATATATCTTTATCCTAAATCTTACTTATCTCTATTTCTATAGCTTTAAGAAACTAAGCCTTAACCTTAGGAGGCAGCTTGTTAAGATCCTTCTAGTAGTTTAGTAGGTTAATAAGGTTATCCTTATTGTTAGTTTGTTAGCTAAGCCTATTAGAGATAAGGGTGGATTTCAGGGTTAATAGTGGCTGCCCTACTTTAGCAGCCTACTTAGCATGCGCCTGCCTGCGCAGCCCTTACCTATCTTCCTTTCTTTCTCTATAGCCTAGTTACTACTAGAAGAACTGTTTGTACTGCATGAAACTACGCCTATAAATAGCTTCACTATTAACTTCCTTTCTAAACCTATAACTAATTCTAACACTAATTAGTAATAGCTATTACAGTTATTATAGATTCGCTAGGATTAACTTAACAGAAGAGACTTTATAGCAAGAGTTTTGCTTCCCTAGTAAAGTGCTAACTAATAATAACTTAGTAAGAGTTTTTTACCTCCCTAAGAAGTTAATGCGTCTATTACACTATTATTAATACCCTTAAGATTAAGACTTTATAGGTATAAGGCTTCTTATAGAGTTACTACCCTATTAACCTTATAGGTATAGGGTATTAGTTACTACCCTATAAATAAGATAATCTTATACTAGTAATACCTTTATAACTCCCCTTTTAACTACTTCACTAACAGTTAAGATAACCTTACTTTCTTATTTTTTTATATCCCTCTGTCCTTTAACTAATAGAAAGAACCTACCTCCTCTATCCCTTTTTTATTTTTCCTATTAATAAATAACTGTTTTTTTTTTGTAATAATAATAAGATTTTTAGTTTACTTAGTTTACTTAGTTTACTTTACCTTTTTTAACTAACATAAAAACTCTACCTATTTTTTATTATTGCGACTTACCCTCTAGCACCTTCACCTTTTTCCCTTATACCCTTATTTTCCCCCTTTCCTTTACCCTTACTCTATATCCCCTTATCTTACTACTATAAGTAGTAATAGTAAAGGTTTATCTTAAGGACCTTTATAGCCTCTTAAGCCTTTACAGCCTGTTAAGCCTGCCTAATCTTAAGGCAATTTACAACCTTAGCCTCCTTAAACTTACAGGCCCTCTTAAAGTATCCCTAGAAGCTTTTTACCTTATCCCTTCCTACAGCAGCAGCTGCAACCTACACCCTTTATTAACACTTTCTTACCCCTTAAGCAGTTAACTAAAGAAATCACTAATAACAGTAGATCTAGTAGTATATATAATAGCTAGTCTAGCAGTAGCTATAAAGTTAGCCCTAATAGGACTATCTAGATACCCTCTAAGTTCTCTAACTTTATTAACCCTAGCTAATAGTAAGATTTACATATTAAGCCTAAAAAAGTAACTGCTAGCTAAGTAGATACCTATATTATCTAGTGTATGTTAGAATAGAATATCTATTACCTCTATAGTTACCCCTTATAGAGAGAAATTGTTAATAACTTTAAGGGATAGACTACTAATACCTTCTCTATAGCCTATTATAAGGTCTTAAAGGTAATAAGAGCCTAGATTATAAGTAGTAGAGTTATTATAGACTCTAGTAGAAGAGTTACTCTAGCAGAAGCTGCTGTAGATATTGTAATACATAAGAGATTCTAGCGTTAGACTAAAGATAAGTTTAGCTATACCTTTAAATTAGATATAGCCTTTACTGCTAACTACACCTATAATAATTTTATCTATAATCTTATAGATAAGAGGCCTATAGGGGTAGATATCCTTTATAACTCCTATTAACAGTAATAATAGTAGTTAGGATTATAGGTTAAGACCCTAACCTTAGCCTAATTAGCTGTAATAGCCTAGTTAACCCTTTTATCTCCTACCCTTTTATATAAGGGTATTATAAACTTAAAGAACTAGCCTAACTAAGGTAACCCTCTAAAAACCCCCCTTAAGAAGATAAGTCCCTTACCTTAGCCTAATTAATAGCCTTAACCTTCCCCTGCCTTCTAAGCTATACCTCTACTAATTACTCCCTAAGTACCCCCTTATCTATCTCCTTTACTTAGTAGCTTTATTTAACCTCCTCTACTAGGTAATTACATTATTAGAACCTAGGCCTGTAGAAGCCTACGTGTAACAGCCCCTCCTAATCACTGCTGTTAACCTAATTAATAGGCCTATAGATACCCTCCTATACCTAACTGTTGCTAGCCTATGCCTTCCTATAGTATGTAGGTAAAGCAGTTAGCTAACCTAGTAAAGGTCTACTTAAACTCTAAGCTAAAGTATTCTAGTAAGAAGTATAATGTCCTAGACGTTAAGGTTACAATCTTCTAGGAAAACTGCAGTAACCTAGGTATTAAAAGTAGGGATAATTACCTAGCTGTTACCTTCCCTACTACACTTAAGGGTAAGGTATCTAACTTTTACTATTAATAACTCTATAGCTAGAGTCCTTACCTATTTAGTTACTTTATAACTACTATTAGGAGATAGTTTAAGATAGAAGAAGTTATTAAGGGCTACTATAATAAGTAGTATAATACTAACTTTTAATAGATTACAGCTTCCCCTAATAGTTAAGGGAAATCTAATATTAAGATCCTTAAGATTATGCTTTCCTATCTTTACATCCTTAGAAGAGCCTTTCTACTAATTTATTAATATAATAACTTTATAAGAGTATAGGTTATTAAGGTATATAAGGGTATCTATAAAGCTAGACTTTACCTTTATAACCTATTAATAAGCCTAGAGGGACTATATACCTAGCTTTACTCTTCCTTCTCTACTATAGAGGATAAGGCTATAGAGAGGTAGTAATACCTTGCTAAGCATTATCCTTAGGACCCTTACCCTATACATTTCACTAATTAGACCTATTAAGGCAGCAGTAAGGATACCTAATATAGAAATAAGGGCTACCCCTCTAGTTAGAAGTCTAATTAACCTATACCTATAGATCGTAAGTGCTATGTTTATTATAAGACTAGTTATTATTTAATAAATTACTTACGTAAAGAGTAGTAGCATGCCTATAAGAAATACTAGGCTAAGAAGGCTAATAGACAAAAGGATAGGATTAGTAGTTTAACTTATAACACCTTCCTTATAAGCTTCTAAGGCACCCCTAATAACAGTAGTAATAATAAAGAATTTATCCCTACTACCCTAATTAATAATAACCCTCCTCCTACAACCTTTAATATAAGCTCCTGCTTCTTTAGCTAGAAGGAATTTAACAGCAAGGCTATTACTAGCTAGTTAGCTAATAAATCCTTTACCTATTACCTAACTAAAGCTAACCCTAACGTTAAGTAGTATACCCTTCTAATTAAACTTCTAATATCCCCTTTATTAGTATTTACCCTTAATTAAACCTTATAATACTTAGTAGACGTCTTTTAGGGTATTCTCCCTAATACTAGGGCAGCTAGTTACTCTACTACTAGTTACCCTTAAGTTCTTACTCTCTAGCGTATTTAACACACACCTATTAACCTTAAGGTAAGGAAGATCTTAGTAAGATTTAGTAATAGTCCCCCTATTAAGTCTATAGGTACTATTATAGCTAAGACCCCTCTTAGAGATATTAACTTTTACGTTATTCCCTCTAATACCCCCTTTCTGCTCTACTTATATAACATAGACTGTCTTAAGATGTAATTTAAGAGCCTTAATAACGTTATCTATAAAGGTAATATTACTGTACCTACTATCTAGAAGTAGGGATATCTATAGATACTCTTAGAGCCTTCTAAAAAGGTTATAGCTATAGGTAACTTTATAACTAAGATAGAGCTTTAGCGCCTTTACTGCTGCTTTAGTTACCCCTCTATCTATTAACTTTATAAGCTGCTCTATAAGGCTAGTAAAGATATCTATATTAACGCTATCTAGAAGCTTACTAAGTACTATAAGCACTATTAACTCTATAGCTAGAGTCCTTATTACTTTTGCTTTACTATTAAGGATTTAGAGGACTTCTTATTTAACTATAAGATTATTATTAATGTAATATACCTTAATAGGAATAAGCCTATTCTTTATGTTATAGACTCTACTATAGCGTTTAATACTACCTACTTCCTTAAGGATATAACTACTAAGTCTATATAGGAAGCCTTACGCCTATACTAGATTAATATATACTAGGGACCTCCTAACTAGATTATAGCTAATGCTAGCTAGAACTTTACCTCTACTAACTTTAAGGCTAAGGCTAAGGCTATATCTATCTATATTAAGATTATCCCTATAGAGGCTTACTATAGTATTAGTAAGGTTAAGAGATACTATACTAGTATGCGTAGGGTGTATAAGATTATCTAATAAGAGTGCCCTACCCTACTACATAAATCTACCCTTTAAGGAGCTATTAAGTCTGTTAATAATCCTGCTAGTCCTAATAGCCTTATTCTTATACTCCTTATCTTTAGTGCTTACCCTTATATAACTAATGCCTTACTACCCTCTTTAGATATTATATAGCATACTAAAGCTATTTAGAAAGCCTCTACTAAGGTTAGAAAACTTTATATAATACGCTAGGTTAATAATATACTTACTATATATAATAGGCCTAACACTTTAGCTGTAAAGAAGCTTACCCTTAGCGTAGATATGTATGTCTAGCGTGAGAAAGATAGGTAGACTAGCCCTTTTTACCTTATTAACGTTAACAGTAAGAATTACATTATTAATATTAATAGTCTATAGACCTTTAGGTCTGCTATTATTAAGCCTTTTTACTGCAACAATTTAGACGTTAAAGATAATAAGGTAGTACCTATAACTAAGGAAGATCTCTAAGGGATTATAAGATCTACTGTAGTTATTAAGATCCCTTAGTAGACCTTAGTATCTAGCAGCCTACTAGGTAATATATCTAGTAACCTCTTAGTATCTAGCAGCCTACCTATCATTACTTACCTCTTAGAGAGAGAAACAGCTAATTAACTGCTTACTGTAAAGCTCTAGGCTAATAGTGTTATTACTAAGCCTAGCGCCCCTTTTAAGGCTTCTACTATAAAGGAAGTTACTACATTAATTAACTATAGAGTATTAATCTTTATCTTATATAATAAGACTAAGTATAAAGGCATTAAGGTATTTAAGTCCTATATTATTAACAAAATTAAGGATAAGGTAACTAACGCCCTATACAAAAAATCATACCTAGTTATCTAAGGATACACTAATAATAGGAAGTTAGCTATCCTAATGTAATTACTAACTATCTAATACTTAAGCTAGCGCCTTCTCCTTATAATAGCCCCCTCACTAATATTCCTAGGATTCCTATTATAGCTTTAAGATATTATATAGGCGTACACTTAGGCAGCCTTACACCTAAATTAAACAATCCTAGCGTACCTTCTAATCTAACTCTATAGCTAATACCCTAAGGGGACTATTATAGAGGTAGTAAAACCTCTATATAGTATTACTAAAGCTAGTATATATTAGTAGGTTACTTACTACTAGCACTATAAGATCTAGCTTCTTATAGAGACTACTACTTATAATCCCTACCTTATAGTAATAAATATAGAGAGCCCTAACTTTACTATTATAGGTATGCAGACTAATAACATAATTAGACTGTTAGATGCTGCCTTTAGTAAGCTAGAAGATTCTAAGCTAGAGGAGGCTACCCTATTAGTAAAGCTAAAGATCTTCCTAATATCTAAGACACCCTTAATATTTAATAGTAGTATTATAAGCCTATGTAATAATAGATTAATTACCCTTATATAGAAGGGATAGGGGAAGAAGATTAAGCTAGTAGATTATATATTACTAATAGCTACCTATAATTATATAACTTAGCATACTAGAGGAGCATATATTACCTTAGTATGCTAGCTAGAGGCTACATTTAACCTTACTACTATAGCTTAACACTAGGATCTAGGTCTAAAGGAGATTAACGTGTTAAATTAATACCTTAAGTAGTAATAGAAATCCCTAGATTACAGGCTCTATTATATCCCTCTTAATATATCTACCCTTAAGATCTTTATCTTTATAGATAGATCTTTTGTAAATAATATAGACCTCTCCTCCTAGATTAGGTTTGTAATCCTGCTTGCTAATAAGACCCTTAATAAGGCTTATAATACCTTTATACTTACTAGAAATATAGTTTATTATAGTTCTACTAAGTTAAAGTAAGTTACCTAGAGTATACTAGTATCTAAGGTCTATAGAATAGTTATAGGTATAGATATAGCAGTAGCTATTACTACTACTATAAAGATATTTATAGACTAGCTAGGAATACCTTTACTATTAACAGTTATATATACTAACTTATACTTACTTTATAAGTGCTTTATAAAGTTAGGTATAACGTAGGAGAAATAACTTATAATTAACATTATAGCCCTATAACTGTCCTATAAGTAACGTAAGTTAACTAAAGTATAATAGATTAACAGTAAGGATAACCTAGCTAATATAATAACTAAAGTAAATCTAAACACTACCCTTAAGAAGCTTATTAATAAGAATTCCCTTACTATTTATATAGAAGGATAGGTTAACTAGGCCTAAGGCTAAGACTAAGACTAAGATTAAGGATATAAGGGGAGGAAATAAGGGTATTACAAAGGATTATAGGATTAATAGTATAGATAGATAAGTAGTAGAAAGCTATTAAATAAGTATATATACCTTAGAAGCTTTAGCTAATAAGAAACGCCTATAATTATAATGCAGTTAGCCTACCCTATCCCTTACCTATAAGCTATACAGCCTAGGGATCTAGTATACGTAGAGGAAACAGGGGATTAGAGGAAATAGAGGAGAGCTATAGGGATTATATACATACTTTATAGCCCTACAAAAGTATCTAATACTTATTTTTATTATAGTTTTAGAGGTATTAGGCTAAGCTAATAAACCTAGCCTCTTACGTAAAACAGAGAGTATATCTAGTATTAGTTTGTTAGCTAAGCTTATTAGAGATAAGGGTAGATTTTAGGGTTAATAGTAGCTACCCTACTTTAGCAGCCTACTTAGCACACGCCTGCCTGCGCAGCCCTTACCTATCTTCCTTCCTTTCTCTATAGCCTAGTCACTACTAGAAGAACTGTTTATACTACGCAAAACCACACCTGCAAATAGCTTCACTATTAACTTCCTTTCTAAACCTATAACTAATTCTAACACTTATAAAGCTTAAGAATCTTACTAGACTTAAGAGTCTTACTAGCTAAATAGCGCTTAAGATAAGCCCTCTTAATAGCTTCTCTAAAGACTTTATAAAGGGTCTTATATCCTAGGTTACTTTCTTTCTCTACTTTTTACTCATTAGGTAGAAAAGTGCTAAATAGGTAATCCTAGGAGTATTTCTATTATATAGTTCTTTAATTAAACTATATAATTATATAGATATACTTACTATATATCTGTTTCTAGAGTTTTATAATAGCTTAGTATACTTATTAGTTAGGACTTAGTATATCTATATTAATAGGTAGTAGCTAAGAACTACTATTAGTGTTTAGTCTACTATTTACTAATAGGCTAGTTATATATATATCTATAGAAAAAAGAGATAGTCTTAGACTAGAAATACTATTAACTGTTAATAACCTAAGTATATTTTTAGTAGACTTAATCTTACCCCTAAGAGTAGGAGTACTAGTTAGTAGATCTACTACCTCCCTTACTTATCCTATATACTTAATGTCTTAAGTAAGACTTACTTATTAATCCTTAACTATAGGTAATAGTATAGCTAATATTAGAGGTTAAATATTATCTTTAGAAGTAATAATACTAAGTAACCTAAGAAGGTTATCTAAGACTATAATAGACTCTTTAATAACCTCTATTACTTTATAAGCTTCTAAGCCTTATATAGTATCTTTCTTATAGGCCTTACTATAGAAAGAGCTCTTATTAAAGTATATATTATATATAGTTATTACCTACTTAAGTATAGGAACCTAGATCCTATATAGGTTATATGTTTAAGGTATATAACCTACTAGGTAACTAATATAGCTATAGGGAAGTACCTTATAATCCCTTTATCTTATACCTTTCTTATAATCTCTCTATAGTAGGTATACCTTACACCTATATATATAAAGTCCTCCTTAGTTTAGTTATAGTACTTTATCTAAAAGTACTAAAGAGTCTACCTACTACTAGTAGAAATATTACTAAAACTATTTAAGCTTTATTTCTATTAGAGTCTCCTAGCTATTAGATTCCTATAGGCTAATATTATATGTATAGACTACTATAAATACTACTTTATTATATAGCCCCTTAGGAAGATTTACTCTAATATATATCTTAATAGACTTAATAATTATAAGATAGCCTGCTCTTTTAGTAGCTCTAACAGGCTCTTTTATATATAGTATTAGTATTTTAATTTTAATTCTAACTAAGGTAGTCTATATCTTATAGGCCCTTATAACCTTAGGGCTAAGAACTATAGCTTTATTATTATACTAAAACTTATAGATATTAAGACCTTTCTCTCTATATACCTAGGCCTTAATTATCTAGAGGGCTCTAAGCATAAGAGACTTAGTCTTATATACTAATAGGTAGGCTATAATAAAGCCTAAGTATTTATTATAGGTAATAAGGATCTACTTTATCTTAGACAGTAATTTAGGGAAGTTAAAGAGATCTTAGTTAACCCTATACTATAAGTGTATTACCTTTAATTCTAATAGCCTTCTTAAGGTAACGTTTTCTATATATATAGCACTATAGTCTTTATACTTAATCTATAGTAGGCCCCTAATATATACCTCTCTTACCCTCTAGACTAGGTTATAAAGTCCCTTAGGACCTAGGTAACCTAATCTAAGATACTAAAGGAGTATAGTATCTACCCTCTTATATATATTTTAATATAATCTTCTCTATAACCTATACCTAGAGCGTATAGTAAATACTAAAATACCTACTAGGCTTTTAGGAAGTAGGTTCTTATATATACTTAGATAGTTAGAAGTTAGCTTATATTAAATAAAGACTAAGTTATACTTCTTATAAACCTTTATAACTATATTACTATTATTAAGTTTACTATAGTATATTATATAGTCCTTCCTATAGTACTAAAGACTACTATTAAGAAGAAGAGCCTTAGAGGCTATATTAGTATAAAAGCCTTCTACTAAAGCAGTATTATTAAGTGTAAGATCTTTAGTTAATAGTCCCTATAGGCTATTAATAATACCCTTAATAACCTAAGTACTCCTCCTGCTTATAGGAAGTAAAGATATACTAACCTCTATAAAGTTATTAAGACTAAATAGCTTATAAGAACTAAGTTCTAAGAGGCTTTTATTATTAATAAGGTAGACTACTCTATAGGTATCTATAATAGTGCTCTTAAAAAGAGGATAGAAGCTAATAAGAGCTATACTAAAGATTATATATAGGCTCTTAGGAAGGGGAAAGGGTTAGATAGTAATAGTAATAATACTTCTAGAATAGCCTAAGTTCTTAATGTTTTTTAAAGGGTTTTAGATTTAGTTTTAGTTAATTAATTTAAGCTTAAAGGGAAGGAGAGTTCTATTAGGTTTTAACTATTTCTTTAAAATTAGCTTTTTATAGGATAATTTCTACTTACTATCTATAGTTTCCTTTTAAATCTTATTCTACTAGGTATTAGAGATATTAGAAGTATATTAGCTATAGTATTAGCTTATAAAAGTAAAGTATAAGTAGTTATATTCTTAAATCTACTACTTATAGGAGTAACTATATAGGTATTTAATTTCTAGCTTATTACTAGTAGAATTATTAAGTATATACTTATCTAATTAACTAGTTAGTATTAAATAAGCCTTAGAGTAGAAAAGGCTCTTTCTAGAAGGGTTATTATAAGTTATAATACTAAAGATTTATCCTAGCTTTAATATAGAGAGAGTAGGGTAACTAAGCTTAAGGTTTTTAACTAGTATTTTATATATATATTCTCCTTAGGTTAGGTTTAACTTAACTTAAACTATATTTAGGAAGTCTTTTACTATAAGCTTACCTTAGACCTTAGGAATATTATATATATAAGCTTAAAGGTAGGCTAATTACTAGTCTTTATACTAGTATATAGAGTTAACTCCTCCCTTTATATATTTAAAGACTTATTAATACTCCTCTCTAATAGTAGAGAGAGTACTAAGGTTATTAGGTATAAGGTTTACTTTAAGATAATAAAGAGTCCTTTAGACTATAGCTTTACTATTAGTGCTTACCTTAAGGTATATAGTTATAATAAGAGTAATACTTATAGTTTTAGTTATCTAGTTAAGTATAGTATAGAGACTTTTAACCTATTAAGTATAGACTAAAGCTATTATACTATAGGTTTTAATAGTAATATTCTAATCCTCTAAGATATCTACTTATAAGATAATAGATCTAGTAGGCTCTATATATATAAAGGTAGGTTTCTTAGAGCTATTAGTAGGAGTAGGAGCTAATTCCTATACCTTTTTATTTTAGTAGTAGGATATAAGAGTACCTTTATATATCCTTAGTAGCTTATTTTTTAGCTACTAAGAACTTAATTATTAGGATCCCTTTCTTAGTAAGGTTATTAGAAGGAATATTAGGTAGGTTAGGGTTAATAAGAGCCTATATACCTAGTCCTTAATACTAAGATTTTAGTACTTAGTACTAGGTTAGCTAGTTATATTAGCTTATTAACTTAACTATTAAGAAGAGCTTAATAGAATAGTTAGTTATTTTAGTAGATAGTAAACTATTTAAAAAGTACTCTAAAGGTAGTAAATAATAGAGTATTAAAGTATAGTATATAATAGTAAGTAAAACTAAGCTTATAACTATTATAAGTTAGAGTATACAGTAAGGTATAAGAGATTTAGGGTAAAAGATACTTATCTTATTATAATAATAGGTAATAAAAAGAGATACTATTAAATACATAACAGCATGTAAATAAGTATATAAGAGGAATAAATTAGTGAGCTAAAATATATATAGACTTCCTTATAATAGCTAGTTATCCTCGACCTTACATACTCCAACTCCCACTAGGGGGCTAATCTTATATACTAATATTTGTCCGATTATTAAGGGTTACCGTGATAGGTCAATTGAATGTGTATTGAGATGTGTGTATCTATAACTATTATACCCTGCAGCCAGCCCCTAACTTAGGCCTATAAGAACCCTATTCCTAGGCGCCTAAGGCTACAACTGGAGCCCACTGCTCAGGAAGAAGCCTGCAGCAGTCCCTCCAATATTCAGCAAAGGGCTGGCTACGCTAGGCTTAAGCCTATCTCTAGACCTACGCCCCGTGCGCATATGTTACACCCTGTGTGTGTATATCCTTTAATTTAACACACCCCCTTAGGGAAAGACTTCTTTATAGCCTCTGCAGGCTGCAGAAAGGGTGTTAATATTGCATTATCTTAGCGCGTATAAGAAGGCTTTTCCTGCTAGCTTATACGCTTACAAGACTGTCTCCTCTACTGTCTATACGTTAGACTTAGTTATTTCTGCCTGCAGGCAGGCTTTATTAATTGTAAGATCTCTTATGCAGTTAGCCTTAAGGACCTCCTTCTTGTTAGTTATATTAAGCTAGAGGAGGAAGGCATTATGCTTTGCTAAGTTAAGGGCCTTTATTAAGCTGTCTGCTATAAGCTCTGCTAATAGGGTATACATAATGTCTACGTAGCTGTTAGTGAATTCTTAGTGTAGCTAGTAGTTATAAATATTAACGTAGCAGAGCTTAGTATGTAGTTACAAAATCTTACTTATAATAAGCTTTACTATCTACTAGTTATTACACTAGATTTATACTCTTATTAGTATTACCTTTACTAATATATATATAGATTAGTCTCTATACTATATAGGTAGTTAGATTTAAAGCTATAAGATTAATTAGCTTATAAAAAGCGCCTCTTTAGTAGCTTAGGTAAGCGTAAGCAGCTCTACTTCTATTATTAAGGTTATAACTATATCTTATCTATTAGCTTACTATATAATAAGGCCTCTAAAAAGCTTTATTATAAAGGCTTATAAGCTCCTTTAGGTTAGAGTATTATTACTAAAGCTTATATTAGAGGCGACTTTAAAGGTATTATCCTTACTACCTAGCTTAGCGCTAAAGCAGAGGTAAAGGTATTACGTTTTATAGAGGTATTAAAGGACTCTATTAGCAGCCTTTTAGTATACGTCTAAAGGGTTTTAATTAAATCTTATAAGCCTGCTTACAGCAAAGGTAATATCTAGGTATATTATTATAGTAGTATAAAGGATAGTGCTAACTTTACGTTAATAATAGTGAATCTCTACAGGAGGCATATTATCTTTACGCAGCAGCAGCTCCTCCTTTATTATAGGTATATACTAGGCAGTATTATTATCTGTAATATTAGCATGCATAGGAAGCAGTTTCCTATACTTCTTAGTATATACAGCCTGTAAGAGCTATAGGTAATAGGTCTTTTAGTTATATATAATCTTAAGGCTAAGAAACCACTAGAGGTTTTCGCTGCCTTTAAGGTAGTATTTAGTCTAAAGCGTGTGTAGCTTATCTATTACTATAAGCTTATAGGCCTTTAGGAAGGTAAGGATGTAATTATTAATGTAAAAGAAGAAGGTAACCTCTCCCTTCTGCTAGCAGCAGTCTTCTCTAGCTATATATTTAAAGCCCTACACTATAAGCCCCTTCTTAAAATGCTTTTACTAGAGTATAGGCAAATAGTGTAGCCTATAGAGGGCTTTCTAAAGGCATAGGATAACGCCTTTCTTATAGTATCTAGGCAGTATCTCTATATATATTTCCTTATTAATATCTATATATATAAACGTATTTACTGCATTATATTAGAGTAGCTTATAATTAAAGCAAGCAGCTATAGCTATTAGGATCTAGAAAGACATACCTATAAGCATTACAGTATATATATCTTAGTTATCTTTTGCTTATTAGTTACCTTATATTATAAGCCTAGCCTTTACTTTACTAAGGTAACTATACTTATTAAGCTTATAGGTATAGACCTAATAGTAACTAAGAATCTAATTACTATATATAGAAGCTTTAGATACCTCTTACTATAAGCGTAAGGTTATATAGCTGTTAAGGTATAATATTTTAGCTTTGTAAAGGGTGTGTTTAAGAGGATAGTATTAGAGTTAACTGTGTGATATAGGGAGCAGCAGGAGTTCCTTCTAGTAGGTGCTGTATAGGGTATTAGCCTTATAATAGGCTCCCTCTAGAGATACTATAAGTACTAGCTCTAGACTATATAATCCTGTTGCGTAAAGGCGTTCTAGGGATTAGTTAATATATTATGTGAGGTCTTATAGGGGGCTAGCCTGCAACCTAGGCATTCCTATACTGTCTATTAGTTATTGCTTAGTTTTTGTAGAGTTATATATATAAGAATGCTTATTATATATACGCCTAGTAAGGAACGCAGCCTTAAAGGACACATATAACTGCTAGCAGCGCGTTAGAAAGAGGGTTTTATTAGCTTATTAAGATCCTTCCTACCCCCCCACAAACGCTGCTGTGAGTGCAGTAAGAAACGCTAATCTTAGGGGTGTTAGCAGCAGCATTATAAGCTTAAACTAGGACTTAGTATGCAGCGCTAGGGCAGGAGGCCTGTTAGAAGGAGTTTCTACTGCGCTAGGGGTACTTAGGGCAGCGCCTAGAGGCACCCCCTCAGCTTTATTATAGTCTTTATAGATCTTATTAGCCTCCTTATTAGCTGCTGAAGGGCTGCAGTCTGCAAGTATGTCTTGCGTGCTAGGATGCTTTTAGCTCTTAAAGGAGCAGTATTTAAAGGGGTATTTACAGCAGTGCTTGTAGGGGTTGTTTTAACTGCACCCACACGCAGGTAATCGCGTATTAAGGGCTTTTCTAGCTTAGCAAGCAGCCTATCAAGCGTCTTAGACGCATCACGCGTGGCAATTAATAGGTTAATTGTATCCTAAAGCTTATAGGTTTTTGCCTTAGTTTTAAGCTAGTTAAACTAGAGAACCTAATTAGTAGGGCTGTTAAGAATAGTCTTAGTAGTATTAGTAGACATCTTATAAGCTTATAAATAGCTTTGCAGTACTCATTATTATTAGTTTTTAAGCATGTAAGACTCTTAATTATCTGATTATTAAGGGTTGCTGTAATAGGTCAATTGAATATGTATTGAGATATGTGTATCTATAACTATCGTGCCCTGCAGCCAGCCCCTGACTTAGGCCCATAAGAACCCTATTCCTAGGCGCCTAAGGCCACAACCAGAGCCTACTGCTCGGGAAGAAGCCCGCAGCAGTCCCTCCGATATTCAGCGAAGGGCCAGCTACGCCAGGCTTAAGCCTATCTCCAGACCTACGCCCCATGCGCACATGTTGCGCCCCGTGTGCGTACATCCTTCAATTCAACAATATTCGTCTCCCTCACTTTATCTTTGCCCTCACTTATCTTTGCATATTTCTTCACCGGCGCCTCACAGACCGATGACTGCTTGCGGTCATGCTCGCAGCCACGGGGCCACAAGAAGCTGTCAGTGCTAGGTACCTCTGCCTACCTACCTACCTACCTACCTACCTACCTGCGAGCTTGCTCATCCCTCGTGAACTATCCGTACTTTGATTCAACTGACTGCAGATCCAACAAGCAACAGTGCCGCCCCCTTTTTTCAGTTGGAAAGCCCCCGTGAATCGTACATACAGCGCAGTACCTACAGCCGACCCAACCCATCCTACCCTATCCCGGCCCTGCCCATGTTGCACCCCCGTTTTCAACCTGTCGATCACCGCTGCCGATTTACGACGATTTACGATCGATGCCTCAATCCAGTCACCTGCCCACCCAGGCAGTCCAGGAAAGAGGGGGCCACGCCTTGCATTGTACATATGCGGATACAGGTATACAAGTACAGGAGAATACCGGTACGCATAAATGCAACCTTGTACTCTGTATAATACAGGCACCGGCTTACAGGTAGGTACTGTGCATCAGCATTCTCGGCCCTGCTGCTTCCTCCGTCTCCTCTCCCGGTGCCGACTCTTGAATTATCCCCGACACTCCGATATCTGTCTGAACATCGGTCGGGCAGCTCCCAACGTCCCGGCATTCGCAGCACATTCTTCAAACAAATCCACCCCTCCCTCTCCCCTAACCCCCCTCCAACCAAACCAAACCAAACCAAAGCCCCTCGTTGTTTGTTTCTCACATTACGATTCACGCAATCAGAAATCCGCCAGCCACTAAAATAAGCCAGGAGCCGCCATGTTTGACGGCATGCATCTCAAGAGCCAAGTTCGGTCATGGCCACTCCTTGGTGGCCTTGCTCGAGAGAGGGCAATCAGCGGGGGACATCCCCACCCATCCCCACCCATGGCACATGGTTATGAATACATACAGCGAACTATGAAGCATGTACCTATGAAGCGAAGCAATTCTCGCGCAGCCGCCGGTTGAAATCATGCTGTCAGGCCGCATCTCTTTCATCATGCGGCACCGGCGATGACGACAACCAAGATCGAAAGCCACGACTCGTGCATCACGAATTGCAAAGAACCGAGGCTTTCGGTCTATTGAGGAAGGGGTACCCGTACAGACACACTTACACACCCAAGGTACAGTTGTACACTGCCAAGGCGGTCCCTCTTAAGGTCGCACAGGTACACGATGCGAAGAAAAACACGGCAAAGGAACAGTATAAGTGTTATACAAGTAAGGTTTCTTAAGAAAATGAGTATCATGGGACACACTCACACACGACCCGGCTCCGGCCCCCCGGATCGCTCGCCACAGTCCGCCACGCGCGCCTCCCACGTACAGGCAATAATTAGCGTCCCGTCGAGTCAGACCAAGCGCCAAATCATGCGTACTATCATACTATGACACCACTGTTCCCACCTCACCTGCAGCGATTCCCAGAATCCCAGTCGCGCCGCGGTCGAAGGAAGCATGAAACTACAGGGGGGTTCTTCCTTTCTTGCGAAGCCATCGTTGAGAAGCTACCGGCAACGCAGCGTCAAGCACTGATCTGCGGCATGCGGCATGCACTCGGTGTCAATTGACAGGATTGACACTTACAGGTAGGTAGGTACTACGTAGTACGATGGGGAAATGGTTACTTTTGATCTCGCGTGCCTACATAATTCGCACGCACATTTTACTTTTGCGTCCAAAGACTCGCCTTGATTAGTACGGCTTCTGCGCCGGCGTGCTTCATCCGCAATACGAATCCGAACCCGCCACAGGCGTACCGAGCGAATAGCGTACCGTACCTAGGTAAGGTAGGCTCTTGTGGTGTACCTAGGTAGGTACGGACCGACACCCAGATTAGAAGTTTCGAACACGCACTATACCGTGTTGGACGATGGCTCGGCTCTGAGTGGATACGGTCCCTTCCAATCATTCCACGCCCTGGTTGATATCCGTGCCGTTTGTAATTACTTCCGGCACCAAGTCATGCATCCCGAACGGTACGTATCTATCTGCAAATAAAACCCCATCGCGGCGCAGGCATGTGCTATTCCGATGTGGGGAGGAAGCGTTAGGCAGCTATAAAAGTTCCATCCAGCATTTCTAGGGATGCTCCTTTGCTCGCCTCGCGTAATTGCAGAGAGTATCATTTCACCATTTCGCCATCGGCTTTTCGGTCAATGTACGCTCTTATCCCCGCGCGGCTGTAAAGACAGATCCGGCTCCTGGAGAGCTACGGCCGGCACTTGGATTCGAGCAACTTGCACTCAATCATCGGGATAGCGTCTGATGAGCTGTTGCCAAAAGCCCCCACATGGTCTAGGAGCTGTGCTTCCTCATAATGAGCCATCGTGATCCATCATGAGCCATCACGGACCTCATCATCAGGCACGCTCCAACTCCACCTCGCGGCCCCGTTATTACCCATGAAGCAAAGAGAGTTACTCATGTCAGATAGGTTCAAATCCTATCGGCGATCACATGTTGGGGTTGTTGGCGTAACTGCCTCTTTACTCATATTGTCATAGTAATTAGATGGTTAAGAGTTAAACCAATCCACCTGGCTCCCAGGTGATCTTTAGGACGAAACATGCTGCCCAATCGGGACTTGTAAAGATTCTGTCAACAACTTCATCCCGTCCTCGGCCAAACTTGATGGGGGGACGGCCGGCATGGAAGAGCGGACGAATGTCGGCTCGCCCACAACTTGGTCCTAACATTTGCTGAATTAGGTTTTTGCTGGAGCCTCGCAGATTTCACCTGCAGGCTGCCGGGCATGGCACCGGAAAAATTCGAGACAAACATCGATTCCCGTGGCTGTTTGCCGCCCCCCGTGCTTTTGCTGTAAAGGCCTGATCAGCTGGCAGGGGTCTTTCATAGGTGTGTGTGTTTTGGTGCATCGTCAAATTGATGGCACAAGGTGCCATCACTCGTTGATCTTTGGGCGTCATGCCTGAATGGCATATGGACAGGCTTAGCACAACCACTTGAGTTCCCTGGCATTTGCATCGTGTGGTCCAAAACCTACTCTCAGCACGACGCACAAAATTGTACTTCTGTTTTAATTACTCCATCAACACCATGCAGGCCAAAAGCTTTTATTCTGTTGCCGATACAGGCACTTTGGTGACCGGATTCTCTTTCACCCAGAGCTCAGATACACACATGCTCCCGTCCGAACTATACGAAGCAATGGCCTTATGCCGCCGCGATCTCGCAACGTCGAGCTTCTCAGACGGGTCAATGCTTATGCTGTCCTAAAGCAGCAGTACTACACTCGCTTCGGGTAGCGGTGCGCGGTGCGAGAAACGCCAGGCATCGGGAGACACACTTTGTGTGGCGGGGACAGATTTCGATCTCTGACCTCTGGCCGAAAAGACCATGTGATTCCTCTTTGCGTTTGAAGTTGTTTATGCTTGAGATCAAGGTAGAAGAACCCTTGTTGTTCCTGAATCCCGTCGAAAACGGAGCGTTTGCTTCCACATGTCGCCGTCACATCGCTCAGCGGCCAGCGCCCAGTCTGGTTGGTGCTGTTGACCTTCGACATGAGACCGTGAGACGCAGCTCAGGCCACTTGACGTTCCAATTCCCGACTCTCACTGTACATCCTTTTCATGGTTAGTTTTGTGGAACACTGCGGTGGCATTTTCATGAGAGGACTTGCCGTCAACTCGTCATCCCAGGTAGCGTCAACTAATTACTTGCATAAACACATGGCTTGGCGCTTTTGATCCTAAGAAATCCATTCAAACATTCGCATCACGGTCTAATCTTGGGTCTTGGAACCACCAGGTGCCTGCAAGTTCGCAAGCTAGGGAAACCTTGTTGGCTCTAGTCGAAATTGTCTATTCCGACTGCTGATCTTGGCAAATGATCAATTGGAGGTTAAATCATCCACAAAGCTTACAAAATGTCTTGCCAAGTTATCACTCATACCAACAAGTTCCGATGGACACACCAAATTTGATCATTTAATACAACGTGGCACTGAACTATTTCATGCATCAGAAAAGCTCAGTGGCTTCACTACTTTCCCCCTATACTAGTTGAACCCTGTCCAATTCCAGCCGGATTTGATCAACTCAGTTGCTCGAGTCCGGCGTAAAGCCAGCAATGCAACTCTAGCAGCATCGGAAGGGCTCATGCTCAAAGTCAAGGTTGTGGGGGGGTAAATGCCTCACATCGACAGCAAGTATTTTACGAACGGTCAGAAACAGGCCCCTAAGCTCCAAAGCTGCAAAGATGCCACTCTACCGTACTTTGCCTACCTTACACTTTCTCCCAGCTGGTTACACCGACCTAGAAACAACACGACCTTTTTCACGGCATTCACGATCCGACCTCGACCTTGCCTAGTGAGTTGTTGCTGAGCAAAACTCGAAGGGCAAAACAACAGCAGTTAGACTTTCACCTAGATGTCTGTGAGTTGTAGAATCACTCTTTTTGGAAGAAACGAGGCGAGGGGCATCGTATGTCACGGAGTTCTAATATGACTTGTCTGTTCTGGTCAGAGGTTCGCTGCCAAACGACGGATGATAGCCACAGCTTGCGTAGTTCGTCCGTCCGGTAGGAAGACAGACAGCAATGGTTAAATGCTCATAGAAAATCAAATCTGGCAAGTCATATAAAAGCCCGGTCATGGATGGTTTGAACAACTAATACCAATCGTAATTCATGAGAACAGGTTCATCTGGGTATCTGGGTTATCATCCGGCAGGAAAAAGGGGTCATCCACCCGCATCCTCTCCCACAAGTTGGTATCGATATCTAACACCCATGGTCCTCTTGGGGAAGTCTGGGACCGCTGCCAACCTGATCAAACTTCCTTCTGCATTTGTAGGACTTGGTGTCTCGTCTTTTGCGGAACTTCAGATACCACTCAGAGCACCCACAACATTCATCCAACCTGCTAGTATCCGTACAAGTTCACTTGTTCCGAGGTGGAAGCCCGAATCCTTCTGTTCTCCCTGACCAGCAGGACACGAATCCACCACGCGCAGCAGATCGAGAGCAGCGAGAAGCCGGCCGAAGCACCAAACCCGATGGCGTACCGGGGGGAGTCGGTACTGGGCCACAGGTATGCGCCGTAGATGTAGCCAATCTGGGAGACTGACTGTCAGCAACGCGGCTCGAGGCGAACACTGTAAGCTTGTACTCACCTGTCCTCCGACGTTTGTCATGGCGAGAACGACTGCCTTCTTTTCTTTGGTCTGCGACAGAGTCGACGAGGCCCAGCCGATGATTACCTGGAGAAAAGTTAGCCGTCGTGATCCGGACACGTCGGACAGGTTGATTGCAGACGACATACGCTGTTGACAGAGTAGGCGCCCATGGCGAAGATGAAGCAGGCAACATATCTAGCCGCCGTGTTGAGCGTCGCAGAAGCCAAGACGAAACCGACGACAGCGATCCCCAAGCCGGCGGTGATGTGCCATGTCCTCTCGTGGCGTCTTCCGGAACTCCAACCGAAGAAGATGCCGGCGGCGCCCGCAAAGATGAAGGGCGGGCAAGTCATCAGGAGAGTGACGGTGGTGTTGAAGCCAAGGGTCTTGACAACACTTGTTCACTCGTGTCAGTCTTTTAATTTGTATAGAGTACAGGGGTGCCCCATGAGAAGAATCCGGGTCGACTCACGTAGGGAAGAAGGAGTTGAAGGAGCAGGCGCTGAGATGAAAGTTCTGCATCAAGCAGAACAGCCAGGTGCGCTTGTCGCGGACGGCCTGCTTGAGGCCGTCCATGGCCGTGGCCTTGTTCTCGTCCGAGTCGGACAGCTTGTCCTTCTCCATGCGGGCGTGGGCGAGCTCGCGCTCCCGTTCGCTCAGCCAGCGCGTCGTCAGCGGGGTGTTGGGGAGGAGCCAGAAGCCGAAGATGGCGACGAAGCCGGTGGCGGCTCCCTCGACGATGAAGAGCCAGCGCCAGCCGGAGATGCCGTTGAGGCCGTCCATGCCGGCGAAGATGCCGGCAGCGATGAGGGAGGAGAGGCCGGTGGCGAGGATTTGGGCGCAGTAGAGAACGGCAATGCGGGAGGCGACCTCTGGGTGGGTGTTAGTCCAGCGACGAGGTCACGACTCACGAGAAGGGGTTTCTCAAGATGAACGGACCTTTGCGGGTATAGAAAATGGAAAGCATGTAAGTGGCGCCAGGGTAGAACTGTTTGATCCAGTTAGTGAGAGTTTTTGCAGTCGTGGTCACTTGTGTCACATCTGGTTTTGACTTACAGGAGCTTCCGTGATGCCCAAGAAGAACCTGCATGCGACGAGACCTCCGTAGCTTTGGACCAGCGCCGTGCAACCTGCAATCCGATGAGCCTTTGATCGTTGCCGTACACAATCAAATGGAACAACACACCAGAGACCACGGCCCAGATCAGCATCCAGGCGCTCATGTACAGGCCCGGCTGGATTTTGGTGATCAACATGTTGGAAGGGATCTGCATGAGGACGTAGCCGACGAAGAGACTGTGCATCCGTTAGCGATGATTCTTCATACGCTTGACTCCATTTGAATCTTGATGCTCAGGCTCTGGGCTTGACGCCACACGAAAAGTGTAGGCCACGGAAGACACTGACAGTGACGCCTAGAAACCAAGCCGCAAAGAGTTTAAGAGACTCGGGACTGGGGCATCTTACATCGAAACTGCCGTGTTAAACTGCGTGCCGGACATGCCCAGATCGTCTTCCAAGTTATTGAGTCGAGCCTGAGCAATGGCATTGCGGTCGACGTAGTCTGTTTGGTCAGTTGGTGTGTTTATGGTGGTGCGGTGTTGGGTATGGGCTCGTACTCAAGAAATACATGACGCAGAGTGTCGGCTACCGGAGAACTTGTCAGCATTTCTCGGCAAAGAATCACGTTTCGGGTATCTGACTCACCATGATCCGCCAGTCCAGCTTCCGCACAAGCCTGATCTCTTCAGGATCCGTCTTCTTCGCGGACCCTGTCCAGTCGCGGTTCTCCTCATCCTGCGGAATGGGTTTCTCGTCCTGGAGGACGCTGTCGACGTGGTTGATGGCGTGCTCTTGCCGTTCCGCCGACGGCGCACGCTTCTCGCTCGCAGCCATCTTGTAGGCTTCTGACGTTGGAGTTCCGGGTCAAGTCGCGTGTGTGTGTGTCCTTGCCAGAATGTAGAAAGGATCAACAGGGCCAGGCTAACTTTTTTGGTGGAGAAAAGTATGTGGCCTAATCACAAAATTAAGCATAAACCGGATGGGACCTGTGGTATCAAACTTTGTCGACGCCTCAAAGAACGAACTCGTCGACTTTGAGCAAAACAGCCAGGACCTGCTATTTATCATCATTTTTCAGGGCCATCCACACGTCTGATGCTCATCAGAGCAAGGTGCCATTGAGTGCTCCTCCGAATCTGGGGTATTCAGATTTGCGGGGCCAACATCTAGGACCCGGCGCAATAGTAGGGACTCTGGAGGGAATAGAAAGGCCACTCCGCAGCACGTTGGGATATGCTGGAGCCGCAGTCCAGGCATCCATCCCAGGAGAACGCGGGGTTCGCGGGGACAGATTTGGGACCCGAGGGGAAACCGTGGCGGTCTATGGGGGAAAAAGGTAAGGTCAAGGGGGATGAGACAAGCATTCTGGGGGGGCAGCAGATAGCCTGCGAGTTGATGGGGAGCGTCTAGACAAAGAGTCAGACAAGCACCACCACGACGACCACTGGTCACCACTGGAGACATCGGAGTTGGTCAGCCAGCCCAGGCTGTGGATATGGGGGACATTGGGAACCCCGCGTGCCAAGGCCCGAGGGAACGGAAACTGCTGGGGCTGGCCTGGGATTAGGTAGTGGCATCAGGGCTTGTTACATCGGGACTGGGGATGGGTAAAAGTGTGTCAGAGGGATTGATCTGGTTCGTTCGAAGAGCGGCGCTGTGTGGATCAAGCAGACATCCCCGGGAGGGCCAGAGCAGAGAGCAGAGAGCAAGGTGCGAGGGCGTCGGGTGTGAGAGGGGGTTGGTTGGTTGATACTTGATCATGGATGCCGCAAAGTCATGAAAGAGGGTTGGTGTCATTCGCCTGTCATGGCCTTTTCCGAGGACTGTAACATCTCCCTGGGACTTGGATGACGATCTTACCGTGACATGATGTAACCAACCAACGCATGGAGGACGTGGAGGTATTGTATAGTAGTCATTGACGACATTTGCACGTTGCCAACTTCTTGTTGAGCCAGTAATCAGCAAGCCAACATTCATATTATGACACTCATATTGTGACCGCTGGTTGTTTCACTGGATCAGCGGGCATAGCTAGCCCGAGAAAAAGAGGGCTCAACGATAAGCGTGCCATGTAAAGCTTACTACCTACGTACGACAAGTTGCTACTCATGTGCGTCGCATGCATATGCACACAACCCTGCGGGTGGTATCACGACTGATATGGGTGGTATCGCGAACAACGGGTTTTAACTCCGGCCGCGGCCGATAAGGGAGGCATGCCGCATTCGCCTAGAAGCCACGTGCATTTGTTCATCTTGTCTCGTTCCGAACTTCCGATCAACGGAGGGACACCTTTTCTAAGCCGAAACCCCGGCAGCCCAAACACAGCCTACAGGTATAACTCCCCCTCTTGCAGCACTTCAGAAATGGTTCAACATCTGTGGTTGTCAAAAGGCAGGCCCAAGTCTCTCCTCAGGCGACTGTTCAGCTTCTCCCGGTCCCCATCGCTATCGCCGACCAGTTTGTGACGGACGAGAAAGTCGAGGACGACCAGCGCCGACGCCGGCTTGAACTTGCGCTCAACAAGAAAGTCTTTGACCTGCTCAACACTGAACGCCTCGATCGAACAGACGCCATCTCTGGCCATCAAACGAGCGCCGGGACCCAGCTTCAGATCGTAGGGCTTCAGCATGCCAGGCTTGGGCAGCAGATCGACCCGGGTCCCGGGTCCCAGGACCGTCGGGGCGACGTCGAAGTAGCGAATCCAGGGGATCTCGGCTTCCCCCGGCTTGTTTCTCGGGGCCTTGTGTAGAGGGATCCCGACCTCCACCTGAGCGTAGGTTTCGGTCCTGATGCGATCGATCGCGACGTCTCCGGGCTGGAGATCGCTGACGACGCACTGGTCCAGGGTATACGGAGACCGCGATGGGTGGACAGCAAGATACAGCTTCGTCTCCCGTCCGGACTGCGAGTAAATGTTGACGTGAACGGCCGGAACGGTGACGCCGAAGAGCGGCGCAATGTCTCTCGGGATGCCGGCCCGAGAACAGCCGCGGTGCTCGTCGAAGCGTCGGATCCGGGCACAGATCAAGGGGGTCATGTCGAGGTCTTCAAGCGACGCATTGGGATACCTACCACCGGTGGCACCGCCGTAGGGGTCCATGGTTTCGTTGAGAGCCTGGCGGATCTGGACGAAGGCGCGGGTGAAGTGAAGCGGGCTGTCGCAGACTTCGGGCCGCAACCTGACCTCCCTCCACGCGCTGTCAAACGTGAAGAACTTGGACCCGGATACCCTCAAGTAGCTAACGACGGTGGGGTTCAGAAGCCCGTAGGCTTGAACTGGTCTGGTGTGATCGCCTACAAGGAACGTCCAGTGTTGGCCATCGGACTTGGTGAATCGGTTAGCATCGTCAATGATGCCAGACCAAGTCTCAAAGTCGTTGGTTGTGGCGGACATGGTGTTAATCGTGATTAGATGGCGTGGTTTGGTGAATGAGGCTGTGTAGCGACTAGTGACTTGCCTGCCGTTTAGAGGAGATTCAATGGATGACTCTGACTAGGTTGCTTGAGCTAGATGACAGTTGAAAAGGATGGCTTGGCTGCGGATGACGATTTGGTTGTGTGAGTATTATTGTTTGAGTTAATTAGCTGTGTTGAGCATGATGGGAGTACAATTGTTTACTGGTAGACTACTTATACGACTCGAGCTCACGAATGTAAGAACAAGTCTCTTCAAAACCGATTAATTATCTAGTTATTGGTTTGTTTCTCTGTTGTTCTATTGTTGAACAAGGCCAAGCGCAGACTCACATGTTCGGGACTGGACATGGTCAGGCTCCCGCTCTTGGTTCGTCAAAGGCGGAGGCAGCGTTTGTTTTCATTATGCTTGGTCTAAAACCAATTGTTTCCCAACAAGCGATTGCAGCTGTTTTAAGCTTTGTGTTTTTTCATCTTTGTTACATATGATGACTGTGCCACCATCTTTGGTTCCGGCTTGACGAGATTCCTGTTGTTCATGCTCAGGTGAGCCCACCTCGGTGAGTGTCGGTGTATCTCGGTGTGTGCCTCGGTGTACCCAGATGCCGAAGCAATTGCCGGTTGAATGTTTAGCCCCGGAACCCGGCCCCAAGCCCCCTCGAGCGTTGCCGAGCCCAATTGCCATGGGGAGCGGGACCCCCCACCTCGGCTTCGAGGATCAAGCTGGGGAAGCAAAAGGAGACGAAGGGGGAAGAGCTATTCTCCCCAAAGTCTCTCTCTCTCTCTCTCTTCCAACTGGCCCTGGCACATCATTTAAGAGCTTGCCCCTTGACCTCGGCGACATCGGTCTCGTTTACCCGACTCTTTTTCGGCCTTCTCGGGGCTGTTTTCCCTGAACTTTCCTTGTCTACTTTTGTTTTCTCTGTACGATACCTAGTAGTAGTCTCCAATCCTCCTCCTACTACCTGCATAGTCGTAATACCGTTTACAACCTCCGAATCCATTTGACGAGCGAAGCTCCAAGCTACAACACAACACAACACAACACAACACAACCGCAAAAATGTCCGTCCCCAGAGGACTCTCGTCCGTGCTGAAGAAAGCACCCTCGGACGTCGTGATCCTGTCGTCGCTGCGAACCGCCATCTGCCGGTCGAACCGGGGCCAGCTGAAAGACGCGTACCCGGAAGAGCTGCTCTCGACGGTCCTCAAGGCCACGCTCGAGGCCAACCCGAACCTGGACCCGCGCAGGGTCGAAGACGTGGCCGTCGGCGTCGTGCTCTCGGAGCTCGGCGGCTCCAAGGCGGCGCGCATGGCCATGAACCACGTCGGCTACCCCAACGAGACGTCGCTGTACACCGTCAACCGCGCCTGCTCGTCGTCGCTGCAGTCGATCGCGCTCGTCGCGGCCCAGATCCGGACCGAGGCGATATCGGTGGGCATCGGCGCCGGCATGGAGAGCATGACCCGGAACTACGGCAGCCGCGCCATCCCCGTCGACGTGTGGCCCGCCCTGAAGGACTCGCCGGTCAAGGACGCGAGGGACTGCGTCATGCCGATGGGGCTCACCTCGGAGAACGTGGCGGAGCGCTACGGCGTCTCGCGGGCGGACCAGGACGCCTTCGCCGTGCGCAGCCACCAGAACGCCGCGCGCGCCAGGGGCGACGGCTCGTTCGCCCGCGAGATCGTGCCCGTCACGACGCGATACCAGGAGGTGGACAGGCAGGGCAACAAGGTCGGGGAGGAGCGGACGGTCACGGTCACCGAGGACGACGGCATCCGGGCCAACATCGGCCTCGAGGCCCTGCAGAAGCTGAAGCCTGCGTTCAAGCCCGACGGCGGCAGCACGGCGGGCAACTCGTCGCAGGTGTCGGACGGCGCCGCGGCCACGCTGCTCATGCGCCGGAGCACGGCGACGGAGCTGGGCCTCAGCGACGACATCATCGGCAAGTTCGTCGGGGCCACGACGGTCGGGTGCGCGCCGGACGAGATGGGCGTCGGCCCCGCCCTGGCGATCCCGAAGCTCCTCGGCCAGCTCGGGCTCGAGAACAAGGACGTCGACCGCTGGGAGATCAACGAGGCCTTTGCCAGCCAGGCCATCTACTGCCTGAGGGCCCTGGGGCTCGAGCAGGCCTACGAGGACGGCCGGGTGAACCCGGACGGCGGTGCCATCGCCCTGGGCCACCCTCTTGGCGCCACCGGTGCCCGCATGACGAGCACTCTGCTGCACGGCCTGGGGCGATCCGGCGGCGAGGTCGGTGTTGTCAGCATGTGTGTCGGGACCGGCATGGGCATGGCTGGACTGTTTGTGAGAGAGTGAAGGGATGAGAGAGTGTCAGAGTGAAGGGATGAGAGAGCTTCAATTATACCAATCACTTCTTTCGTTGACAAGTGTGCCAACACTCACTGGCTTGCATGCAGCATATGATATATCTCGGGATGCCTAATGGGCGTTTTCACTGCCTCTGCCTGCGCCGCATGGACGCATATCTATCTCACCATGCATGAGGCTGTATGCGCTTCATTGCATCCGCCCCCCGCCCTACTTTTCATGATTGGTGACCAGCATCGCTCACATGATTACTACAGTTTATCCGCAATAATCAGGCTGAGCCTGTGGTGTGTGACTGGTGTCCGAATCTCCCCCCTCTTAACCCTCTCTCTCGTCTTCAGGCCCTATCCCGCCACAAGCTTCTGCAAAGACGCATTCCAGAGTCTCCCACGGCCAGGTTTTTTTATCATTTGCGACATCATGGAAGTGGTCGGCGCGGTAGCAAGCTTCATCGCCATCGGCCAGGCTTTGGCCGCGGGGCGTCATATCGTCGAAGGCCTTCGAGCGATCCCCGGGATCGGAAACGAGCTGGCATGGCTCCACAACGAGGTCCGTAACGTACAAGCTGGGCAGGTCTTTTTGATGGCATTCAGAAGCTGACCGCCGAGGGGTTCGCTTGTAGATCGAAAACCTCCGAATGATGGTCGAAGAAGCAAAAATGCGCGGGACGAGCACCGACGAATCGCTGCCCGAGACACCGTTGCTGAAGAGTGCCAGGCTCCAGCTCGGCGAAATTGCCACAAGCCTTGAGGGAATCCACAAGGGCTGTATCCGAATCATTCGGGAGGATGGCAAGGTTAAAGCGAAGAAGACAAAATGGTTCTTACAGCAGAAGCAATTGTCAGAATGTCGCGAGAAGGCTCGCGATGCCCGAGCAAACCTGCTTGCCGCTTTGCAAACATTGCAGCTCAGGGAGATCAAGGAGACCAAGTACGTGGCGTGGCAAGCGGCGTGTCACACACTGGCTGCACTGGCTGACAAGTTTTCTATAGACAAGTCGTTCTGCGCATCGAGAGTTTCGCGATTCAGACACGCGATATAACGGCATTGAAGCCTTGGAGTCCCGGAGAACTGCAAGTGTCATCCTGTCATCTGCCACCACAGCATGGTTGCGATAAGACCGGCGCGCAGGGACTGCCACATGAGAATCCCATCGCTCACTTGACGACCGCCGTTGAACAACTTGTCCTCTTAGACAACCAACCACAGACAGGCAGCCAGGTATCTCCAAGAGGCTCGGACATGATCACGATCAACGCTTCGTTATCTAGCTTCCAACGATGCCCGCGGCCATGCCGGTGCCGCTGCCATGGCTCACGTTCTGCGTCCTTCAAATCGGCGGATTGGGCCCGTAGCCTGATCGGATCCTTTTCCGCGAGCTACGACCAGCGGTTCGCGTTCCGAAACGATGCGAGGTGCGACTCGGCCCTTTGCAAAGCCGGTGGAAAAGCATCCGCCAACTTCAGCTATCGTTTCCCGCCATGGCTGTGCTCTTGGTTCATCCATCTCCAGGCGTCATTGAACGCTGCCACGGGCATCAGTGTTTCATTGCGGCCCATCAGGTTGCTGCCCTTGAATGCAACGTTCTGGAGCTGCGCTAAGTGCTGGTCGAGAGTTGAGCTGGCCCAGCTGATGAAAGTGGAGGGTGTAATATACCCCGGGGATGTCGGCACTGACGGGGACACGGCGATAAACGTGAGCCTCATCCCAGCCAACTGACGTTGTATCTTCACTGATAACTCCCTGGTGTCTAGTACATGATTAGATACGGAAACACTGATGCTGTGGCCTATCTCGCGGACTTATGGGCAGATCAGCTGCAAAACGACAGCTTCGACAGGTGAGGCCGGGCTTAGTTGGACATGCATTAATATTAGCATTGTTGAAAGCATAAGCTATACTAACTGGTAACGATATGGGATCACAGCTCTTGGATTTTCACGGCACACCTCGCGATCGAAGACAGCCCTGGGTTGCCATCAGAGCGAAAAGATGCACTACGCAGCATGATATCTCGCAGTTCCGCTGGCATGGACGCCATCAATACACCGTTGCATAGCGCTGCAGCACAGACAGACTTGGCTCCGATCCAACAGGCTGTCAAGAGCCAACCGTGGGCCATGAACCAACCGAACCACTGTGGCGAAACGCCCTTGAATGTTGCTGTCAGGCTGGGTAATCTCGATGGTGTTCGAGAGTTGGTCAGGTTGGGCTGCGATGTCAACCAGCGAGACGGTTTTGGATACACGCCCCTTATCGAAGCTGCCCGATATGGTCACGTCGCCATGGTTCAATGGCTACTCGATGCCGATTGCACCGTCGATGCTAAAGGCAGCTACGGCCACACTGCACTGCACTTTGCTGCTCAAGTTAACCATGAAAGCTCAACACAGCCTCTCAGAATCCTGCTGTCTGCTGGTGCGTCGGTGACGGTCACTGGGTCAGATGGTAATTCGGTTATGCACCGGTTGGCGATCTCCGGTGCCCCAAAAGCTGTTCTTGGGGGAACTTTACGCCTGCTTTTGGACGCGGGCGCTGACTTGGAGGCATGCAATTCCCAGGGAAGGACGCCGCTGGAAGTCGCCACCATCGACAAAAACCTCGTGGGCATCCAGTGCCTTGTGGAAGCGGGTGCTAACACAACAACTTCGAACGTCATCCAATTCGCAGCACTTCACTCTGGCTGTGAAGAACTTGTTTACTTGGACAGCCTTTTGCTGTCTGGAATCAACCTAGGCAGTGTCGATAAAGAAGGCGACACCGCGTGGGACTGCTTCATTTACTCCAAGGGCGAGGAAGATTGGCGGCGAGGGAATATTCGCAGGCCGAGCTCGGATGAGCAAGAAGCCTTCATTCGATTATACAAAGGTATCCGAGACAGAAACTTGGATCAGGATATAAAAAGGCTGGAATGGACTCGCCAATACTTGGTAAACGAGGATCAGCGAGGCGCCACGTCTGCGCTGGATCCCTTGATCAAGCAGAAGACAGAGTGGGAACGATGGGAACAAGTAAGGACGTATAAGACCATCGGTCTGCAGGTCCGAGAAGGCATGTGGGACGCAGCCATCGAATCGGTGGACGAGAATATTGATGTTCTGCGAGGGGAGATGGCCAAGTCCCCGTGGGATAATTCGTCGTATTATGATTACTTACTGGAAGCGAACTCGGAAGACGGCGAGACTGAAGACGGAGAGGATATGTCTGAGGCAAGTATTACAGACTATGCCGACGAGGATGAAACGCATTACTCACCAAGTGACGAGGAGTCCGGGGAGGAGGAGGACGATTTAGACGAAGTGTGAACCAAGGGTGGCGGGGGACTTTGGTCCCGGGTCATTCAAGCAGAAGCCGTATATTTTCCAGCACACAGTAATAAACCGCACAACAGTCTAATGCCCAGCATTGATAATGTACTTGACAAGCAACAATGGAAGGTCTTGGACAGAGGATGAGCTGTGATGTGTCTTTGTGGATTGTGTGTCTGCGTCCAAGGTCAAAGGATAATCATACGACAATGGCAAGCATGTCCTGGGGTTTATTCTGAATGGCGTTGTTCAATCCCCTCCCGGAATCCTCAAGGCAATTGTAACCATGCAATCAGGGATTCAGGGCACTTATATGAACAGTATCACAAAACCGGAGATCCAGTGTCAAGTCGACGATACAAGTGGAAATCACACCAAACTAAAAGTGTCCGTATTTCCCAGTGAAATTGGTATTTGTTCGAAGACAAAAAGCTATTGTTTTTGTTGTTGTAATAATTCATCCGGTACAATTGTCATGTATCAAGCTGTAACTTCATTACAACAACCTTTAACCTGCCTGTTCTTTTCTCCTATTAAAGTATCATTGCAGTAATTCTTCTGGTATATGCGGTATGACTAGACACGCAGATCAAACTGGGACAGTCTCCATACCCTAGTCAGTCATCTCCCAAACTTACACATCGATATCCGACCATCATGCCTTTTACTGTACCGAAAGACCAGTGTTACCGCACCTTCACGACACTCCTGGCACTTGTCCAGGACAGCAACAAGTTCCTCCGTGAGAACATCACGAATGGAGAGTACTGGACCTTTTGCATTCAGGTGGGCAAGCAGTGGAAAACGTTTGGAATAATGACAACCAAGAACGCCCTACATCTGAACGCAGCGGGCGTGGCGCCCCGGTGGCTCACAATCAACTACACGACACGGCAGATCCAGCTGAACCCGGAGCACTCGGCGAACGGCACCAGACTCGAGGCGGCCTTTGACCAGATCCGCAGCCACCTCCATCGAACGGGTCTCTGGGCCGGCACGCTGAAAAAGTACGACGACGAAAAGTGGCCGTTGGTGGGCGCCCCGTTCGAGGCAGGGATCCTGTGCGACATGGTCCCCATCTTCGGCACCGTCACCACGGGCGTCCACCTGAACATCTTCCAGAGGAGAGGTAAGGAGACGCTCATCTACGTGGCGCAGCGCGCGAAGGACAAGACGTTCGGCGGCCTGCTGGACCAGTGCGCCGCCGGCGGCTTCCAGTCCGGGACGGACAGGGACGCCTTGTCCTGCATGGTGCGCGAGGCCGAGGAGGAGCTGAAGGAGGGCCTGCCCGAGAGCGACCTGCGGGGCGCGATGAAGAGGCAGCGGTGCATCCAGTACTGCGACGTCCGCGACGAGCGATGGGGGGACGACGAGGTCGGCGTCCCGGAGCCCGGCATCAGGGTGCCGTTCGACCTCGAGCTGCGAGAAGACGCGTCGATGAGAGGGGAGACCAAGGAGATCATGAGGATCGAGGCCCTGAGCGTGGCCCAGGTACGTGCTGCTCTCCTCGCGGGCCAATTCAAGCCGAACTGCGCCCTCGTCATGATCGACTTCTTGATCCGCAAGAACCACCTCACCGACGCCCAGGATCTGCGGGACGTTCCCGAGATCAGGAAGCTTTTGGAACTGACCAAGATTCACTGCCTTGAAGTCAAGGAAGTCGAGTAAGGTCGGGGGGTTTCCGTCGGCGGCAGGAATTAACTGGCACAGCTTCTTTTCCGGTTCAAGAGTCGGGAATGCATCGGGAAAATAAAAGGGCACGTTTATAGAGACCAAGGTCAGAAAGACATTGGCTTGCACTAGAGATTAGAGGGTTGGGGCGTTTGCTCTTCGCTTTCGTATCACATTGTTGTTGATCTTCTTTTTGGATGGCTTATTTGTTTGATATGTAAACGTGGTGAAGCCAGAGTCAGTAGTCTCTGCTATGATCGGGACTGAAGTACTAAATACTGATGAATTGGTCAACAATTCACCAACCCGACTGGCAGTCGCTTGCTGTCTCCAGTCTCACTTTAAAAAAATGAGGTGTTTGATTGCAGTCGCTCGTAATGAGCATCGGAAGTCTGGGGGGAAAAAAAACCCCCATCCGATGGAAGCAATTGCTCTCGTAAACCCACAGCTGTCGGAGTAGTGTCGGAGTGGTGTTCCCTGCAAGAAGCCCGAACTGGCTCGGCCAACCGGCCCCACTCGGAGCGCGACACGGAGACGCCGAAGTCAGCTGCGGCCGAGCCCCACATTTCTTTTTGATCATCGATCCCCTGCAGGTTGGGGGTCGACACTCCAGGGTCCCGAGGCTTGGCTACCTGGGCCGGGCCACTCGCAAGGACCCGTCCGTTCAGTGGCAGTGGCTATGCGGAGAGTTCGTCCGATTCGTTGAAGGAGGCTGAGCGAGGTCGTGTTGCGAAACAGTTTCTCCTCGGGGCCGTTGACTTGAATCAGGCGGGCCATCGGACAATCACTCGAGAACGTTTCCCGTGGTCGAGAACCTTGTGCTTATGGATTGTGTTTCATTACACGCAGGAGGATTGAGGAATCACCGACATGGAGGGGGCCTTCCAGATGCCAAGAACAGAGACCCATTCTACACGATACAGTGAGACAATGTGCCATTTACCGCTTCGAGTCACTGACACCATAATACGACAGGTGACTGACAGGCAATCAGGGTCGCGTCATTGGTGGCTTGTCCTTCAGCTCGCGGACGGTGGCTTGCTGACCCGGCGAGGGCTGACAAGCTCACCAGTCAACCCCGCGCGAGGACTGCGCCACGGCGAGAATGACGAATAGCGAGAGCTAAGCCGAGAAAGCGGGATGGGATGGGATGGCACGGATGGTAATGGCGGGGGGGTGGGGGAGATCCAAACCCGGTGTGCTACCAGGCATGGCATGTCATGCCCCTCCTGGCAATATCCGCAAGCTCCGTTTCGCACCCGTCTGACGGAGAGATGAGTCCATGTCTGACGCCTTTCCTTTTTTACTTTTTAAAAGCTACTACTCTCCCCTCCTCTTCGCTGAGGTCTAATTCGGTCCATCAAGCCACCACATCATCAAGCAGTCCATCTCTTCGATCGATACAACGTCGCAACAACACAACACAACATAACACAACACAATATAACACAACACGACACACAAATTTCCCATCAAACTCGAAGCCGACAACTACAAAACATCCAACATGTCTGCGAACGATTACTACGGAGGTGGCGGCAGCGGCCACGGACAGAACCAGGGCTACGGTCAGCAGCAGGGATACAACCAGGGCGGCGGCTACCCTCAGCAGCCCAGCTATGCACAGGTAAGACCGCCACCAGCAACAGTGTGATGGTGACAGTAAAAGCCGGTCTCATCTTTTCAAGTCATGCTAACAAACCCCCTTCAAGGGCCAGCAGCACGGCTACAACCAGCAGCAGCACGGATACGGCGGGCCCCAGCAGCCGACCTACACCCAGGGCGGCTCGCAGCACCAGCAGAGCTACGGCGGCGGCCACGACAACCGAGGCAGCTCGCCCTACCCCCCCCAACAGCAGTACAACCAGCCGGGCCAGGCGCCCTCCTCCTACGGCGGACAACCCCATTACGGAGGAGGCCAGCCCCAATACGGTGCGCCCGGCGGTCCCGGCGGTCCCGGAGACGATGAGCGCGGACTCGGCGCAACGGTAGTCGGTGGCGGAGCTGCCGGGTGGGCGGCGCACAAGGCCGGCGGCGGTCTCCTCGGCACGCTCGGCGGAGCCATCGCGGGAGCCATCGGCGCCAACATGCTGGAGAACAAGTTTGAGAAGTAAGTCCCGAGCCCCCGATCGAGTCCTAAATCCATATTCCGTTCGGTTGATTGGGGGGGAAACCAAGCAATACTAACCCGAACAACCAACCAACCTCCCAGGAAGCACAAGAAGGACAAGCACTACAAGTAGGACAAAGCACCGCAGGCGCAGCGGTAGATGCAGCTCGAACGATCTCCAGCAGCAACCAAAGAGTTTGGGTTCCTGCGCGAGGCTCTCGAGACTGACTTGGACTCTGATATGATTTTTTCCCACCTTTCCACTTCTGGGGCCCAATTTTGGATGATACCCCCCCCACGAATTTCAGTCTCTATCAAGCGCACCGGAAGAATGACTGCTGACGAATGCTTCGGGTGTTCTTCTTCTTCTTTTTTGTCTTTCACGAATTGCATAGCTAAATGTTAATGAAACGTACGTAGTATTAGAATACGCAAGACTCGTCACTGTTCCCCTGTTTCATCCCTTGGAGAGGAGGATCTGAATCTCCCGCGTGTCGCAATTACTTTTCTATGGTATCTCACAAAACATATATGCTGTACAATGACTTGGTTTCCCCCCTTCCCTTACTCCATCTGCTTCAGGTCTCTGGCGACTTTGAACTCTGCGTCTGTCTTTGCGCGCACCTCCTCGACGTCGACTCCCGGGGCGATCTCGGTCAACGTCAAGCCGCCGTTCTTGCGATCGACTTGAAAGACGCACTATCGTCTCACAGTTAGCAACGTGTTTCCCCAATGTAGTAAAAAAGAAAAAAGAATTTCCAAGAAAAAGAAGAAGAAAGAGGAAAGGAATAACGAAAAATTAAAATAAAAAAATCCCCCACAGAGACACCAAACGTACCAGGTCGGTGATGATGGTGCTGACGACGCGGGCACCGGTCAGGGGCAGGCTGCAGTCCTGGACGACCTTGGAGGAGCCGTCCTTGGCGACGTGCTCGGTGGCGACGACGATCTTTGTGCTGTCCGGGTTGGAGACGAGGTCCATGGCGCCGCCCATGCCCTTGAAGACCTTGCCGGGGATCATGTAGTTGGCCAGGTCGCCGGTCGAGCTGACCTGCAGCGCGCCGAGGATGGAGACGTCGACGTGGCCGCCGCGGATCATGCCGAAGGACTCGGTGCTGTCAAAGGTCGAGGCGCCGGGCACGAGGGTCACGGTCTCCTTGCCGGCGTTGACGATGTCGCTGCGGGGGGGGTGATGGGTGTGTTAGTTTGCGGGGGTCTTCAGACAAGGATGGGAGTGGGCGGGATATGTTGTATGGAGGATGTACTCACGCGTCGACTTGGTCCTTTGTCGGGTAGGGTCCCATGCCCAGGATGCCGTTCTCGGACTGGATCCAGACGTTACGGTCGGCGGGCAGAAACGAGGGGGCGAGGGTCGGGATTCCTGTGGCGACTTGTCAGTAGAGAGCTCTTCTACCAACAATTTGGGACACCTCAGGGGCAACCCAGGACAACTCAGGACAACCCAGGACAACCCGAGACAATCCAGGACAACCCAGGACAACCCAGGACAACCCAGGACAACTCAGGACAACCCAGGACAACCCAGGACAACTCAGAACAACTCAGGACAACTCACCAACACCGAGGTTCACGTAGAAGCCCTCGTGCAGCTCCTTGGCCGCGCGCCTCGCGATGCGGTTGCGGCGCTCCTGCGCCTCGTTCTCGGGCGTGGCCGCGCCGTCGACGCCGTCGTCGTCCGGCCTCGTCTTGAGGATCTCAATGTTCTTCTCGGCGGTCGCGGGCACGATGCGGTCGACAAAGATGCCGGGCAGGTCGACGTCGTTGGGGTCGATGGCGCCGGCCTCGACAATGTTCTCGGCCTCGACGATGGTGACGGTCGCCGCCTTGGCCATGATGGGGCCGAACGCCTTGGTGGTGTACCTGCGATGGATGGGCTGTGTGTGAGCATTTCCCCAGACAGTCGACGCAGCAGCTCGGTTCAAGGTATACAAGTATGTATAAGTATCGAAACGTACCTAAAGACACAGTTGCCGGCCGTGTCGGCCTTCCATGCCCTCAGAATGGCAACGTCTCCGGTCAAGGCGGTCTCCATGAGGTACGTCTTGCCGTTGAACTCCCTCGTCTCCCTTGTGCGGCCGCGCTCCTTGACGGCGCCGGTAGCGTCGAGCCGTACGGGAATGTCACCGGTCTGCACCAGCGAGTCTGCCCGCATCGTCAGCATAATGAGAGCTCCTCGGAGCCACCTCGAGCAAGATGGTACCTACGAGCTCCGGTAGGGGTGAAGAAGGCCGGGATTCCGGCACCGCCGGCACGGATCCTCTCGGCGAGTGTTCCCTGCGGGCACAGCTCGATGCCGATATCCCCCGTCAGGTACTTCTTCTCCAGGGCCTTGTTGTTTCCGAGATAGGAGAGGATCAAGCGGTTGACCTGGCCGGCCTTGGTGAGGATGGCCAACCCACCTTTACCCTCCTGGCCGGCGTTGTTCGACACCGCGGTCAGCGAGTGCAGGTTCTCGGGGCCTCTACGGTTGAGCGCGCCGATGATCGTGTCTGTCAAGTTTTGTTGTTGTCGTCAGTAAACTGCAATGCAATGCCTAGTATCCAAGTCAAGTTCTTCTGGGGGCTTCTTCTCCTCGGGGCTCCGGCTCACCTGCAACACCACAGAGTCCGAATCCCGAGCTCAGGATGGTGGAACCGCTCTTGATGTCCGCCACGGCCTCGTCCGCGGATGCGTACAGCTTCGAGCCTCCCCGCTTGACAGTCGGCGCCTTTTGGGACGGGCGGATCGGCGTGGTCGTGATGCCGCGACAGCTTGCGACGCCGAGGACCTTTGCGCGGGGGAACCGTTGCGGTTGCGCCGCGCAGACTCTGGGCAGAGCCGCGAACGATGCGCGGATCAGCACCCGCGGGCGCATTTGGCGAGCGATTGACGACATTCTTTTTTCCCTCTTTCTTTTTGGCGTTCAAGGTGTTGTCAAAACAACATGAGGCAACACTATTTCGATTCTCCTCGCTACAGAGCTTTTGATAACAGATAAAAGAGAAAGAAAAAACAAAAGCCTGTACGTAGTAGTCCGATGGTCGGGGACACTTCTGTGTTCGGGATAGGTGGGCGCGACGCATCTTTTGAACGGGATTCCCGGCGGGACTCGTCGGCGGTTCTTTTGAACACCGACGACACAGTGACAAGCAGAATCCGCATTGAGAGGGGAACCTCTGACGTTACACGTATGTATCTTCTATGGAGGAGGAGGGGGGAGGAGGACGAGGAGGGGGGGGGAGACTGGGGTGTTGTGGGAACTCTCGGAGGGTTTCTTTGCGGCAGTTCTCGGCGGCCAAAAGTAGACTCCGAGAGCTAGCTCTACCTACATCAACCCCTCACTGCGACACAAGCAGCAAGCCTCTCTCATTGGCGTGGACGGATAGCGGCAACCTTCGAGGGGCGATCTGGAGATGGATCATGGTGCAACGACGGGAATAATGGCCGAACTGGTGAGCCGCGGGAGGATTCAAGCAACCCCGCAGATTCGGGGTCCGGGGAAAGATGGGCTTCAAAACGGGGAGAGGAACCCTTTCCCCTTCTTCCCCCCTGGGTTCTGCCTATGCTTGGCATGTCTTGACGGAAGGTCTTGTTTGTTCTGGACTGTTATCTTGTTTCTCTTTGACTTTTGCTAGAGTTGCATGTACTCGAGTTGAAGTTGGTTGAACCGCACTCTTCGATCCAAGACGAAGCAGAAAGAAAAAAAAGCTACAATGACCACGAAAGAGATGGATGTTATCGACCCCAAAGCAGACCACGACGAGAGCGGGTTGGCCGCTGACGTGGAGCGTCAACGCCGTCTCACCAAGACTCTGTTGTTCAAGGTCGACACCAGGCAAGTTCTCCACGAAGCCATCGTTCCACATTCTGTCATTATCATTATCAGAGAGAGAGATAGAAAAGATACTAATTAACGTTGGGGGGGGCATGATGAACAGGGTCCTACCGCTGCTGGCACTCCTCTTCCTGTGCTCCTTTCTCGACCGAACCAACGTCGGCAACGCAAAGATCATCGGCATGGAGGAGGATCTTGGCATCAGCAACAGCCAATACAACCAGGGCTTGGCCGTCTTTTATGCAACCTACATTGCCAGGTAAACAACCTCTTGTCTCCGTCCGGCCCTGTAGGCTGTGTAGGAGTTCACCTTGCTTGACTCACGAGTCACCCACATCCATGGACCATATCCATGTCACCATGTGTTCAACCCCCCCTACACCTGTATACATATCCGTGCCATGTATCTACACACACGCACAACCAGCTCGCTAATGCACGCCCAGCGAACTGCCAAGCAACCTCGTCCTGAAAAAGGTCTCGCCCAGGATCTGGCTCCCGTTCCTGACCTGCGCCTGGGGCCTCGTCACCATGTGCCTCGGCTTCGTCCGCAGCTACGGCAGCTTCGTCGCCGTCCGCGCCGTCCTCGGCATGACCGAGGGCGGCCTGCTGCCGGGCATGGTGCTCTACCTCTCCGGCCTCTACACCCGCGGCGAGCTGGCCCTGCGCATCGGCATCTTCTACACCGCCGCCTCCCTCTCCGGCGCCTTTGGCGGCCTCCTCGCGAGGGGGCTGTCGGCCATCGGGTCCAAGAGTGGCGGCCTCGAAGGCTGGAGGTATATTTTTGTCGTGGAAGGACTTCTCGTGAGTCTCCCTCGTCCAGTACCGCTTCTAACTTTCCTCCCTAAAATACCTAGTAACATGATTACTGTACGTGCTCTAGACTGTTGTGTGCGGCATCATTGCTGCCATCGGCCTGCCCAACAACCTGGCGACCGCCAAGATGTTGACCCCCGAGGAGCGCGAGTGGGCGTCGCTCAGGCTTCAAGGACACGCCGAAGACCGGTTCAAGTATGGAAGAATCTGGCTAGAAGCCCGCCGCTGCTGGTTCACGCAAAGCATTGACTGACACGCCTGATAATTAGTCCCTCCGGTGAGAGAGAGGAAAAGTTCCGCTGGTCCGAGGTTGGGCGCGGCGTGTTCAACGTCCAAGTCTGGCTCAGTGCGACGGCCTACTTTGCGATCCTGTCCGGCCTGTACTCTTTCGGGCTGTTTGTAAGTCTTGCTCACTTGACTACCTATTACCTAGGTATCAAGCATGGATTTCACGGCGTCAACTTTGCTGACTGGGTTGGATGTCATTCTTATTCACCGCCGCACACAGCTCCCCACCATCATCAACGACCTGCACATCGCGTCCAGCCCCGACGAGGTCCAGCTGTGGTCTGTGATTCCATATGCCGTCGCGACGCCCGTCACAGGTGAGAACCATTCGAGGAACTTTTTGAACGAGGGAAAAAATGAGAAAACATCAACTTACAAAGCACAAAAGTCCTCGTGGCTTTCCTGTCGGATCGCCTGCGCCTCCGCGGCCTCCTCATGCTGATCGTGCTCCCCGTCTCCATCGCCGGGTACGCGGTGATGGCCAACGCCACGGCGCCGCAGACGAGGTTCGCCATGACGTGCCTGATGGCCGTCGGCATGTACAGCGCCGTCCCGTGCGTCCTGGTCTGGAACTCCAACAACTCGGCGGGCCATTACAAGCGCGCCACCACGTCCGCGCTGCAGCTGGCCGTCGCCAACTGTGGAGGCTTCGTCGCGAGTGAGTTTAACTGTTGGGATCCGGAACAGGGGGAATTGATTGCCGTGCAGCGTGCTAACTTGTTGGGGTCCGTTAATTAGCCTTCATCTACCCCAAGTACGAAGGCCCGTTCTATCACAAGGGCCACACCGTCATCTTGGGCTTGCTATGTTATGCCTGGGTTGCGTAAGTTGACTCCCTATGCGAAGGTGCTGATGTTGATGGTGGAGGAGACCCGCTGACTGTTGATTTTCATAACATTAATAGAACCCTTCTGAATGTTCTTTGGTGCGCCAAGATCAACCGTGACAAGGCGGCAGGGAAGTATGACGAGTACATCGGCACGGGCGATGACCGGGAGCCCGGCTTCAAGATGGTTCTGTAAGCGCATCTGGATGGGGTTGAAGTTGGATGATGAGTAAAGGACTGCAAGTGGGTGGTGGTAGTGGTGGTTATATCTAGAAGGGATGGTGACATTTTGGTTTCATTTCTACTGCATTTCCTGTCTGGTGTTGTTGCTGTGTCTCAGAGACTTAGACAGTGATGACGGCTTCATCGCTTCGGAATAGATTTTCCTTTCACTTGAAGACTTAGACTCCAGCATAGGTTGGGTAGTTATGGTTCTATGGGTACCGAGACTACCTCATTACGTCTATAAACTAATGTCATTCATTTCGTTTGATCATAGCCAGTAACGAACATCAATGCTGTGCTTCTTGACTGTGGGACCTGAACCAAGTAACACTGGCGATTCGATAAACGGGGAGGCCATCTAGGCGTTTTCACGAGTAAAGCAACAGCCGAGTTGACTCCGGACCGCACAAAGTTATAGGCTCTCGGCCTTTACTCGAGTCTTGAATAACATTGGCTTGGATGCTCCGGTATTTTTTACATTTTTCCCCCACCAGCACACACACACATCTTATAATGACCGTCTCCCTACAACTTGGACTCCCTCGCCGGCGCAAAGTTGGACCTCGACGCCCCTGCGATGGCCTCGGTGATGGCGTCGACCGACCGGAGGATCCACTCGCTGCCCTCGTCGCTGGCGAGCCACCGCGCGCCCTCGACGTCCTCCCGGGCGTCGGCCTCAAAGAAGCCGTCCTCCAGCCCCTTGCGCAGCCCAAAGACGTGCGAGAGCACCTGCGGGCCGACGCCCGTCTGCGCCCGCAGGCACGAGATGGCGACGACGGAGGTCAGCACGCGGCCGACGCTCGCCAGGCCGCCGCGCTCCCCTGCGGCGGGGTCGGACAGCAGGGCGGCGTAGTGGCTGTGGAGGATGTGGACGGGCAGGTCCGGGTGCGAGCGGGCCAGCTTGTCGCGCAGCTTGACCTCGAAGGGGGCGTAGATGGAGTCCCAGAGGGCCTGGCCGCGGGCGGTGACGTCGGCCAGGTTCCGGGCCGTCGGCGCGCGCGTCGGCCTCGTCTCGAGCTGGGCCGTCACGTCCGCGGGCAGGGCGTCGTAGAAGGCGTTGAGGCAGTTGATGGTGCGCGGGATGCCGTTGAAGCTGATGCACTTGAGGCCGACCTCGCGGATGAACTCGGCCGTCTCGCGCTTGTCGGGACGGCCGGGGGGGGATGACGATGACGATGACGAGGAGGCGACGCTGTAGAGGGACTCGAGGGACTCGGGGGAGTTGAGGGTGAATGTGGCGGCGGCCTGTGGAGGTCAAGACACAAGGATGCGTGAGTAATTGTAGAGTATAGAGTAGACCGGAACAGAGGCACAGGGAGAGAGAGAGTCTCTTACCGAGATGGCCAGCCATGGCTTCGTGCCGACTTTCTTGGAGGCGGCATCGCGGGCGATGGACTGGTAGACTTGGCCAATGTGCGACGGCGCGGCGGCCTGGCCGGGACGCGCAAAGGGCGCGTTGATGAGGGCCTTGAGCGACGGCGAGAGCTTCGACATGTTGTCTTTTGCTTGACGGTTGTTACTGGACTTCTTCTTCTTGTTGTTGTTGTTGTTGTTGTTGTTGATGTTGTTGTCCTTCTGCAGTCTCAATTGTTCATCACTCGCGGGCGCATCATCCATTGGGGAAACAGGACGCGGTGGTATTAACTCGAAGTGGTTTTTGTTGAAGGAAATCGGAGGGGTTTCCCGCAATTCGGAAGCCAGAAGAAGACACCCGGGACAAGGGGAGGGAAGGGGAGGGTTCCTCGGAGTCAAAAAGAAGAACCGATGCTATCTGCGTTCCAAGTGACATCAGACCAGCATGCTACTTACTGTACGGAGACAAGGGGGGGAACACAAAGGGGGGAGACAAGAGGGATCGGAGCTCAAGGGTCCGGCACATGTGCCGAGTTGCCGAGCGGACGCCGGGGCTACTTTTGGGACCCGAGAGACTCTGTTTGTTTTATGTGATACGGTCGAGGAACGGGCGCGCAATCATCACCCGGCGTGGAGGTTCAGGTGAGTCGGATAAGGTGGGCAAAGGGGGGTCGGGCGGCTGGCTGAGCCGTAGTATGTAATTACATACCGCTGGCCTTTTATCCAAAAGAGCATATCCACGCATCGAGTTTCTCGGAATGCACATGTCGGACGTTGTTTTTTTGTGCCTGGGACTCTCACCGCAATCATTTACAACAACCCCTAAACCTCCATACAGTTTACTCGGTCACTCTCACACTCTGTCACTCTCACAATGGCCGGCGGTAACAAGCAAAAGGAGCCCTTCTGGCTCGGGTATGTACTAACAATACCACTCACTATTCATTAGACATCGCAGCGGCGTCATGACACAACCAGCCAGAGACTGACTCGTGAGCCACAGCGGTGCTGCGGCCTCGATGGCCGTCTGCTTCAGTGAGTCTGAACTCTAAGCTCTGAGCTCTTGGGGGGAAAAAAGAGTCTTGTGCTGACTGCACCATCACAAAGCGCATCCACTCGACCAGACAAAATAGTAAGTTGAATTATCGGCGACCCTGTGGCGCAAACGATGCTGTACCGTGTGGGCACTGACAGCTTCAGTCGAATGCAGGTCATACGATCGCGAGAGTCCATGTTTCGAGCAATGTACCGGTTCGCAGCAAGAGACGGTAATAACAGGCACCCCCCCCCCCCCTCTTCCCCCTCTTCCCCCAAACAACTTGTGCGACGAGTCTGGTCTCTGTGACTTGGACTTGTGCGACGAGTCTGGCCTGGTCTCTCTGACTTTGGGCGGTCTAGGCGTCTTCTCTCTTTGGTCGGGGCTCTCGGCCTCCATCTTTCGACAAACGACCTACTCGACCGCGAGGTTCGGCCTCTACAACTACTTTGCGCAACGGGCGAAACAATGGACCGGCAAAGACAAGCTGACGACGGCCATGACGATATCCTGTGCCGGGTTGGCCGGAGGCATGGCCGGGCTGGTGGGAAACCCCGCCGAGGTGAGCCAAAACAAACAACGTTTTTTTCTTTTTGGGACGACTTCTCCTCTGCCGGGCATGTGCTGACCGATGCTTGTAGGTCGTCCTCGTACGAATGTGCGCCGACGGAGCGAAGAACGTTGGCGAACGGTTCGCCTACTCCAACGCCATCGAGGGGCTTTACAGGATAGGCAGAGAGGAGGGCCTGGGCGCCTTCACCCCGGGCATCTCGGCCAACGTTGTCCGCAGCGTGCTCATGAGTGAGTCAACAATAAGGGTTTTCTTTTTCTTGGAAAGGACCGACACGTTGGATTTGTTTGAGAGCTAAACTAAGCATTGATGGATAAGACGTCGGACAGATCGCCACGTAAGTGCCGCCCAAAGGGAGTGGACTGGGGAGGGTGTCACCAAAAGGATGACGACCCAAGAGAAACTACCGAATAACACGAAGAACAAAAAAACAGATACTCGACGGCGAAACGGATCCTCCTGCAAAAGACGGAAATGAAAGACGACATCAAAACCCACGCCGTGGCCTCCCTGTTCGCCGGCACGGCGGCGACCACCATCTGCGCCCCGGCCGATGTCCTCAAGAGCAGGATCCAGAGCGCCGCCGCGAGCGGGCCGGGAGCAAACGTGAGTTTTGTTGTTGTTGTTGTTGTTGTTGTTGTTGTTGTTGTTGTTGTTGTTGTAATTTGCTGCCGTTGTCTCTCTCTCTCTCTGTCTCTCTCTCCCTCTGTCTTCCCCGTCCGTCCCCCCAAACGAAGTGATAAAGGTTGATTGGTCTTTCGGTTTACTGATCAAGAAAAATGGTAAATATAGTCTTTGCTTCGTATCGTGCAGACCGGCCTCCGCGAAGAAGGGGCGATATTCCTCATGAAGGGTTGGACGCCGGCGTGGTTGAGACTGACGTAAGTTGTACTGAATGATAAGTTGGATGTTGATGGTGATGATGAAGATGGTGGTGATGATCATGATGGTGTATATGCTAATAGTCATATGCCGGCACAGGCCAAACACGGTCCTGACCTTTGTCTTCATGGAGCAGCTGCGGCAACTGACCCAGTGGCAGTTCGCTGCTCCGGTCGAGAGTGAGACGATAAAGGCTTGATGTGCCCAGTCCTCGGGTGTAGTAGTGGTAGTAGTAGTAGTAGTAGTAGTAGTAGGGGGAGGAGGAGGAGGAGCAGAAGAAGGAGCAGTTGCAGTAATAGCAGTATTCCTGGGCACATCGTAACCTTCAAACCCCAAACTCGGTCAGGTTGGGCCAGCTCAACCAGTCAAAGTTGTTCATGTCCTCCCACGACAGCCCCGCGAAGGAGGGGTCGAACTCGTTGCCGGGCTGGTTGAGGACCTCGGCGATCTGGTCGTCCGACATGCTGGAGAAGTGAAGAGTGCCCGGCCACAGCTGGGACTCGACGACGTAGGGAGGCTGCGAGACGGCCGGCGCCATCGGGTTGATGGTGGAGGGCGAAGAAGACGACGCCGCAACGACGGCCGACGAGGGCGTCCCGAGCTGCTGCTGCTGCTGCTGCTGCTGGCCGCTGCGGGGGATGGTCGGGTCGGGCTGATGAAGGTTGTTCATTTGTACAGGCTGAGAAGGGGGAGGAGCAGGATGAGCAGGATGAGCAGGATGAGCAGGATGAGCAGGATGAGCAGGAGGAGGAGGAGGAGGCTGGCCGTCGACGGCGGCGGTGGTGGCCGCCTGAATCCTGACAATGTGTCTCAGGTATCTCCCGTAGAGCGTGGACAGGCCGTTCCTGTGCTTCGTAGCGGACCCAATACGTTCCAACACGTCGGCCGTCTCCTCGATGAGGTTCCGGATGCTGGGTGCCAGGTTCGAGCTGCCCGCGGCGTAGGCGCTCAGCGTCAGCGCGAAGCAGGCGGCGAACGACACCATGATGGTCGTGTTGTTCGGGATCGACTGCAGCTGCGACTCCCCCTGGATCGCCGCCCGCATGACCGTCACCGCCGACGAGAGCCCGGCCGTGCGGAAGAACTGCCGCACCTCCATCGGCGCCGTCGGGTGGTTGATGACCCCGCCGTACGTCGACAGCCGCGTGTGCGTCACGAGGATCTCGACGTACGGTGGCAGACGACGCTGCGGCCCCGTGCCGATGGAGAAGCCCCATTCCGTCAGCCACTGGTCGAAGAAGCGCTCGATGGCGCCCTCGATGGACTGCGCGATGAGCCCGCCGTCCGTCGAGACCTTTTGCGATCCGTCGCAGAGCGCGCGGACCGTGTTGAGCAGGCCGTCCAGGTCCCGGCGGAGGACGGCCATGGACACGAGGTGGCCGTCCATGGGGTCGGCGATGCTGGACCTGTGCCACTGGTCGCAGTCCTTGATGACGCGGGTCACGGGCACGGTGTAGGGCCGGCCGCGGGCCAGCGACATGCCGCGCTCGAGGACGAAGAGGGCGATCCAGCAGCGCTCGCGGCGGCGGAGGAGACGCCGGCCGAGGTCCGAGGTGTGCTCGACGAAGCCGAAGCCGTCCATGGCGAGCGCCGTGCGGGGGTCGAGGCAGTCGCCGCGAGCCAGCGCCATGTTGGCGTAGTCGGAGCCGGACCCGGAGCCGGAGTCGGAGCCGGCGCCGAGCGCTTCCACGGGGATCAGGAGCTTGTGCAGGGACAGGTCGATGGCGACGGTGGCGGCCATGTTGACGTACCAGCACGTCTCGTCGTCGGTGCTGTGCCGGCCCGGGAACATCCACGGGACGTTGACCATGAAGGCCAGGACGATCTCGACGGACCGGTGCCGCCTGGCCATGACCCTGTGGGCGAGGGCCTTGCAGTGGCCGGACAGCCGCTTGGACAGCGCGCCGGCCGAGGGGAGGAAGAGGGCCGACGCGGCCATGATGGAGGTGCACAGGAAGGCGGACCGCGTGCGCGTAAAGGCCGGGGTGTAGATCTTGGGATCAAGCCCCCAGCGGGTGTGAGCAAGCTTGCCATGGAAGCTGAGAATGGGAGTGAGTTTAAGCGGGATGCTCGTTTTTGGGACATTCTTCTGACATTTTTTTTCTTGCGGTTGCCCCGTGGTGATGGTGATGGTGATGGTGGTGGTGGTGGTGGTGGTGATGGTGGTTGGGTTGCCAACTTACAAAGCAAAGAGAGATTCTGCCTCCTCTTGAGTTACGAGACCCAACGTGATGGGATCTATGTCGTCGCCGACGTCGAAGTTGACCCGGACGGCGGTGAAGAAGGACTGCATCTCCGAGTCCTCGTCGGACTGGTGCAGCTGCTGCTGGTGGACGTGATGCTGGTGCTGGTGCTGGTGCTGGTGCTGCTGTTGATACTGTCCCTGCAGCTGGTTGTGCTGCTGCAGTTGGTGCTGCTGTTGATGCTGCTGTTGGTGCTGCTGTTGATGCTGCTGTTGATGCTCGACGACGGCTTGCTTCTTGCGGCTGGCGCGGTGACCGGGCTGCTTCGGCGAGAGGCCGCTGATGGGCTGGGGCGATAGCTGCAGGTTCGAGGCGCGCGCCAGGAGCTGGAGCGGGTTCTCGGCATCGTCGATGGCCAGGCTCTCCTCGTTATTGATGTTGTTGGTGTTGGCGTTGTTGATGTTGTTGCTGCCGCTGCCGCTGCCGTGTTGCTGATGGTGCAGACTCACGTACGCGTTGCTGTCCGGCGTGTTGTTGAGGTTGTCATCGTCATCGTCGTCGTCGGCGTCGGCGTCGGACGAGAGGTCGGGTTGGTGGTCGGGGCTGTTGAACTGGGACGACGAGCGGCGCCCTAGGTGTGAGGAGGCGGTAGCTGACCGAGAAGCTCGAGAGCCCTCCAGGAGCGCCTGGAGATTGCCGATGGCCTTGTCATCTTCCGAGTTCTGCTCGCCGGTCCTTGCCCTCTTGATGGCCTGCTCTATCTGGTAGAGAGCCTTGTCGAGGCCCTTGCGCTTGCTGTTGTGCGTTGACTAGTGGTCAACATGACTGACTTTTGGGTGTAGTGGGGGGGGGTTTATGGGTTGGTGGGTTGCTACTGTTTCTG